>BGPR01016033.1:0-17704 GCA_013235015.1 Araneus ventricosus
GGTATAATGGTTACAGAATAAATAGTTATCGCATTATGCAAGGTCTTGAGTAGCAAATGATGGATATCTCAGTAGCATTATACTACTCTGTGTAAATATTGTATGAAGGGATTGATAATTAAATTAAATGATACGAAAACTTGTTTTGCATGATTTTATCCTTGATTAACTTGTTCCGGCGCGGACCCGAACTCGCTCTTCTATTTTTATTTAGGAGTAGCTTTTGATGGCAACAATCTGCGTTGACAGTGGGAAGTCACGGCCATGATGTGTCATGACTGTGGCATACAAATTCGAGGCGTTTTCGAGACAAGGAGTAGTTCTTCCGAATTTATTTACAGCTAACTTATATACATACATTTGTAATAGACATTAGTTAGAATGTTTTGTACAAAAAAACTCAATAAAAAATAACCTCGAAGGAGGAACTTAACTATCCTTGGTCGAGTAGTGTCAAATTACTAACCAACCCTACTGTGCTGGAAAACAATTACAAGTTCCGAGTTCGATTTGTAAACTCCTGAGATGAGCTGATGGACCGGGTCTATCCGCTAAATATCAGAACTCGCAACTTCGATGGAGCATCTCGCGAGTCTGATCTGAAGTGGACGCTCTACCAGCGTAGGTGAAGTCCAGTGCCCAACTCCTCCCTGACAAACGAACCTCCCTGTTATAATACTGATACGGGTCTCTCATTAGCCTAAGTGACATGCTTCTACACCTGCAAACAGCCACATTTATGTCTCCCCTGCTAGTCATTTTCCTACAAGTGTAAATGTTATCCATCGTCCATCAAATCCACGCTTCGTTACTTTGAATTGACCTAGCTCCTCCTCATGTAGTTGACATTGTCAATTCAACTTTTAAGAACCCCTGTGGTCTTGTCTGGTCTCCCAATTATCTCAAGGTTTCGGACGCTTGGCGCTTCCTGTCCTGGCAGCTTTAGTGAACACACCTGCACAGAGAAGCTTGCCATTTCTCAGATGGCTCGAATTAGTCGAAGAATGTTGTGTTATATTTCACCGTAACCCAAATCATCACTTCTGTTACAGCTCCTCCACATCAATTGTTATTTTATCCACTCGTTACAGCTCCTCCTGGGAACAAAAAATTCTTCCGGAGAATAAGGAGGAAAATTCTTTTCCCGGATACAGTAAATTGACATACTACACTAGAGGCAATTTTACCTTACAAAATCCATACATCTATTAATTACCTGAAATACCTAAAAAATACACATCAAAACATAACACAAAAATATTATTGATAATGAGATGCAAGGATTCTCCAGCGAGAAAAAAAATATTTTGCCCCAGCATATCAACAATCCTGTTCAAAGTTCGTCCTATACAAACTGAATAAGGACATATTCTAAACAATATCCCATTGCTATAAGTTATTCTGATTTCCCAATTACTTGTATGACACTCATATTAACTCAAATTTTTCAATATGAATCAATAAAAATTTCAATGCAGATTAGTAAAAAACAATTAAGAAATAATATATTTCATAAAAAATAACTTGCATACATTAATTGCAATTGACTCATTACGAATGTCACGGCAAGTCTTCAATAAGTAGCTACATAAGAAAATAATATTTCCCAATTATATTCCGAAATTTCTGTTTGACTACATATATTAAATTTTAGCCGTCTAGAATATCACAAATATGTTTCTGATTCAATTTAGTGCAAATTCTTAATCATAACTTTGCTATTGAATACCATAGATAAATATTCCTCCAAAAATTACAAGCAGAACTCAAGAATCTAATCATCCAAATTTCTTTTTAATAATAGATTACTTTCTTCCTCCTGATCGGCCAGTACCATAACAATCTCATATTTACTTGAAGATGCAACTAAATGGGAGATTGTTTCGTGTATCAAATGGTAACAGGCCATAAATGTTAAAACCCAGGTGGCTCTTAGCGTCTTCCATTGCTTTCATCAATACTAAACATGTCCCTTTAACTCAGTTCTTTCTTTCATGAGAACGAGTTAACATGCCATTGCCATTGCAATTGTACATGTACCTATCCAACTCTTCTGTCGATTCAAAACCCAGCTCCATTTTGGATTGGGTAGTTATTGAGAGAAAATCTACTTCATGTGAAGTATTTGTTGTGGTATTTAGCCAAATCAATTGACCACTGAATTTCAGAGCAATCAGCTTCTTCTATGAACCCTTACTATTTGTCCTTTTCCCTCAATGAATTCTCTTGAATTCATTTCTAATTCTCTTAATTAACACCTCGTGAATGCTTTCACATTCAAAGTTACTGAATTACTGACTATATATCATTCACCCTCAGTTGTTTCTTACACAGTTAGGTGTCAGAATTGAAACTATTATCTCCTTTGCCTCTCTCCTTTCCAATATCAAACTAGGTACAGTTATTTTGTTCGGTCAACGTAACCGTCTGGAACAACCTTCTAAACTAAAGAAAGTCCACTTCTGCTGCGGGTGGGAGATTGACTGAATTCTTCTCTTCTACGATATAGAAGGATTTTTTGTCCTGTACGTCAGTTGAAGTTTATAACGGCGCTAGCGCCTTTCATTTTTACTTGACTTCTCGTCACTAGCTGGCGCATTAGAAAGTCTAATCTTTTCTAACTTCCAATCTCGCTCCTGTCTCCGCGCCTCCCAGGCACTTAATCGCTGCTTCTCAAGTGAACGTATGCTCCAGAACTCAAACTCCCCTATAGATCTGATTTTTATAAATTGTGAATGACTTTTATCAGTAGACTTTTAGATCCTTACCTGGTAAGACGATCGAAACCATGAGTGTTTAAATCATATAGTTACTCACCTCATAAACTTTATATGATTCAAAAATGGAAGACTACACATTTAGGAAAGATCTTCAATCAATTCTATCTAAATTAATTAGAATCACCTATACAAATTTTGTACATCACTTTATTTTGGAAAACATTTTTGTAAAACTTCTATGAATGTATCACGACTGAATCATTCTCCCAAAATTTCCTTAATCCTACTGGAAATTCGCGACACTATAATCCCAAAGAAATACAATTTTACCTATATGAAATGTCACTAAATTTAGATTCAAAAATTTAAACTTTAGTAGCAACACTTTAACTATGGTCAATAATACACATAATCTTCACAAAGACATCCAATGAGTTGCTTAGCCTCCACGAACTTCGAACTTTATCCAAGAAAACATATGCTACTCCACAGGATTAGACAACCTTAAGAAATTTTGTACCAATTAAATTTAGAATTATTTTACGATCACAGAAATTGCTTTAATAATTTTAGCCAAAAAACTAATTACGCACCATAGGACTTAACTTTAAATCAACACAACATAATTTCTAAATATCGAAGAATCAAAATATGCAAATTATTCAACTCCAACCTTTCAAATCAAATATTTACACATTGCCTAAACAACTAACTGCCTCAGAGATAGAAAATCAAGCTTACGTGGCGAGTACTGCAACGATGAGGCAAGTCTCGAAGTTCATGTAAGGAAAAAAAGTCTCACACTAAAGTCACTAGCGTTTGGCTGGACACAGTTCGAAGCAGATTAGCTGCACTACGCTTCAGGCGAAGTCTGATGAGTCGATCTCCATCTCGACGCTCTTTCCGATGGAAAAATTCAATCTTTGAAGCAGCAAAGGTTAATCAGACTTGAACTCTGGATACAGTCTACCTGACGCTTCCGACTTAAGAAATCAGTCTCCTGAAGACACAGGATTCGAACGACTGGACTCAGATGAGTCCACCTGACGCTCTTCCGATGAAGAAAAAATTCAGTCTCTTGAAGACAACATCTGTAAAACGATCCAACACGCTTATAAGTCACGTCCATGAAGAAATTCCCTGAAGAAGCCAAAGATCTGCTCGCTGAGTATGTCCTGCGCTCCATGAGGAATGAGAGCAGTCCGAACCGATCGGAATTCTGCTGCAGATCACTAAACTCAAATTTTCGAGTGGCAGAGCTGCATGACCCAACTAATAAAATATAGTTAAATAGCACGATGGCGCGGTGTCTGACATGATTTTAGACAGGAGTAGCCTGAAATACAGTTATATCATCTTAATAGACACAATGAGAAAAAACAATACTCGAGGGAGAAGCAATTTGTCGGAACTAAAATTCATACCTACACCGCTAAATACAAGTTCGATTGATGTACCACAGTGACCGTATCCGAATCACTGCATCCGATGGAGACTGCGAGCTCGATCGAAAAACTACCTACACGGAAGTCCCTCTCTTCCGAAATCCACTACTAGGACCTAGCAACAAACACAGCCAGGTGACACTCCTCTGCTAGAGAGAGTCCTGCTGCTTCTTCATGCAAGCATCTAATTCCCCTCTTGAGACAAAGGTACCAGTGGTTTTATCCATGTCTCAAATCCACGCTCTTATTTGAATGACCAGTCCCTTCATAGGCGACATTTCATCCAAAGCTTTTTAAGAACCCTGTGGTCTTGTCTGGTCTCCAGCAATATCGTCATGCCTGCGTGGACGCTTTTGGGGCTCTTGTCCTGCTAAGCTTTTAGAAACACCGGTGCACAGAGAAGCATTGTCATTCCTCGGAGATGGTCCGAGACTAGTCGAAGAATGTTGTGTTATATTTCACCTGCAACCCTAAATCATTCGTTTCAGCTCTCCCTAAATCATAGTTGTTATTTGACCACTTTGTTCAACAGATATGGAATTACATTTCGCGTAATATGAGCAGTAAAACATTATTTACTATAAATGCTCATATTTTCCGTAATATTCAAATTTTTGAATTTATTTTGAATGGTTTTTTTTAGGTATTATTTGTAGTATTCTGTAAGCTCTTATGCAATTCGAAAGAAAACTATGCATGTTATAATCAAAAAAACATGCGGAGTTTGAAATTTTCAATTTAATGATTTTACTTATATTCGGATAACATTTTTTTATTGTATCACTTTGTGTCTCAGTAATGCGCCTCGCTAATTTAAATGACACCAGAATCAACCTCCAGTTAACGCCGTTAACACTACACTTATTTATAACTTTACATAAAACTAATTCAGAATAACACGCGCATGCGCCTACACTGGTAATGATGACGTTCACAGGCCAAACAAAACACTATGGACAAACTCTTTACCGATATGATCTATCCGTTGTGGGCAAACTTGATTGCTTTAATATTAGTTTCGTAGATTAGATTCAAATTGACGGTATTTTGTCACACAAGAAAGTTCGACGACTATCACTGTAACGAGCGGAGAAGACGTTTTAGGTTAAAAAATGAAATCATATTTTAGGTGCGTTTTTGACATATTCAGATACAACTGAGAACAGAAGTATCTTCGACTTTCTTTCTTATGCCTGAACTCGGAACCATGTAGTTTCAATCATAATTCAAATTTCAAAACATCGAGAATATCTTAAAGAATTAAAAGAAAATGCTTCATTTATATTTGAAATCCATACTTAGTTAATTAGCCTACTTTCAAGAGTAAACTACAGATATAGGTTTCGAGAGACTGTTGAATAAACTTCACTCTCTGGTAACTAAATTACATGAATTGCGCAATTCCAGCAATTTATCGTGACTTGTAGAATACACAGATTATGACCGTAATTAAATTTCACAATCTTGTCTGGAAAGATTCATTAGTCTAAACAGATGAAAAAGTTGATTGTATGTATGTGTAGATTTCAGAAATAACTGATTTTTCAGATCTTTCCTGCTTGAAGGGATAAAATATACAAAATGTCCGTTATGCTGCTATTGTTAATTTTTTGTATAACCGACACCTCATTCTGTTTTTTCATTGATTTACTTGAATAGTTGTTTTTGTTTGATGGGTTGCATCGCATAATTGTATCTAGAATATAATATAACAGCATATCATAATTCCCACAAACTCGTTACTGTTATTTTTTATCGTTGGATTAAAATTACAAAACTTCAAAATTTTCAATTTCTTTTTAAACGAAGTAAAAAATTTCCTCATTGCATGGATTATAATACGACACAACCTATGATAAAAAAAACATTCATACCTTAAATAACACAGCTTGTTTGACTGAAGTAATGTTTCTTCTTCAAAATTGAAATCTAAAATTTTATCGTATTTTATACTGTTTTTTTTTTGACGTAGACTTAAGTGCCGTAGACTCCATAGTGGTGTGTCGGGAAGGGAAGAAATTCTGACCCTTTTCGTGGTATTTTTAAACGCTTATATCTCTGCAACCAAATAACATAGAGAGTTGGTTTTAGTTTCATTTAACAGGGAAATGTTGACATTGAAGAATGCAAAAAGAATTTTAGAATTACGGTTTAGTCACAATCGAGCTGCAAAGTTGGTTAAAATCACTAAAATTTTGATGACGTCACAGGGACCGATGCGCGCGCACGCAGACTAAGGCAATTCAGTCATCAATCTGAGGTTCACGCGAAATATTACTCAAGAATTGTTGAATTACGTCGAAATTCATCCTACGGTTAAACGCTTATAAATCTGCAACCAAATAACATAGAGAGTTCGTTTTAGATTCATTTAACTTAGAAAGGCAGAAATTGAAGATTGCAAAAATAATTTGGGAATTTATAATTACGGTTTAGTCACAGTCGAGCTGCAAAGTTCGTGAAAATAACGAAGAATTTTGATGACTTCACAGCAACCGATGCGCGCGCACGCATCGGTTGTGAGCGGTATATTAACTGGATTTTAACAGATTAATAATTAATTCATTTCAGATTAATTAATTCATTTAACAGAGAAAAATCGTAGAGCAAGGTGATAGGTCAAAGTCACTTTGAGCTACTTTAGTCACAGAAAGTCACAATTGAGTAGTCGATTAATTAACTGTCCTTATTAATTATTATTAACAATTGTTGATTTAATTGAGCTGTCCTTTCCATCGATTTAATTGAGTTGAGTTGGTTTTAGCTTCATTTAACAGAGAAAGGTCATAGAGCAAAGTCACATAGAGCTACTTTAGTAAGAACAACTATAGTCACAGAAAGTCACAGTTGAGTAAGGTAAGTAAGTCCATGCCCCTCAATCCCAGCGGCCTTTTCGCAGAGACAACCTCCCGTCGATTTTTTTTTTTTTTTTGTTGAAAATCCTTGCTTTCGGTAAACTTATTTGCTAGTTTCAAATTTTTTTTACAAAAAAACTGACTATACTGAATAGAATGAATAGAATTATCAAAAATTATCACATGCTGAATTTATTTTTTGTTTTGAAAAGAAAAGATATTTTGATTTCTGTCATATATTTTCAAGTGACGCCGGGATGAAAAATGACGTAATGGATTAACAGAAAAAATACATTTAAAAATCGCCGAGTCCACTCAAGTACTTTGGTTAAACCCCATACAATCGTAACCTGATGGTAGGTGTTCCAGGTTCCACCGACCAACAGCCTTGAAATTTGGCCTGGTTCGTCTTAAATCCGTAGGGATTAAATGATTTTCCATTGATGAGGCGCGGAAGTTTGGAGACGGGTGGCTGGCTCAGGTGTCGTCCTCGTCACTTGAAAATAGACCACTTCCGTCCCAAAATAGACCACTCGTTCCTTCAAAAGGGAACGTTAATGTTACTAACACGTTAACACCAAGCGTCCTGTTTACAGTTACGTTTCATTTTGATGGCTAAACCATATGCATTCCGTTGTTTATTTTCTGCTTTGTCTATGAAGTCAATAGGTATTCTCAAACTCCTAAACAATTTTTAACTGGCATAGACAACCATTTAGTCTGATTTGGAACCCAAGTGTCATAATTTAGAAAATGTTTGAATTTCTCTTTGATTCATATTTGAAGTACTGCAAGGAATTAGAAAGTAATTTTTATTTTTTGATATTTTAATATGTTTTAAAAATCTTGAATGTTTATGTAACAATGAAATAATTTCAATCAATGAAATAATTCAATCAATGAAATAATTCAATCAATGAAATAATTCAATCAATGAAATCTTTCAATCAGTGAAATCATTCGATCAATGAAATCATTCGATCAATGAAATCTTTCAATCAATGAAATGATTCAATCAATGAAATCTTTCAATCAATTAAATCTTTCAATCAATGAAATCTTTCAGTCAATGAAATGATTCAATCAATGAAATGATTCAATCAATGAAGTGATTCAATCAATGAAGTGATTCAATCAATGAAGTGATTCAATCAAAGAAATCATTCAATCAATGAAATCAAAAATCAATGAAATCATTTTTGTATTTTTTCTAAAAAAAAAGGAAGGAAAAAAAAGACCTCACCCAAAAAGTTCTTTTTCTACGAATTTAATTTTTCTTAACAATCAACTTAATTTTGGTGATTAAAACATAATTTTATATAAATTTATTGAAATCTATGGTTTAAATTAATTTTGGCGTTAACGAGGAAACAAAAAAGCACAACTAATCCATAAAATGTCTCAAAAAGCTCATAATTAATGACGAATTAGGGAGTTAGAATAATCGAAAAACGACGGCATTGATGAATTTCAGTGCAACGCAACCTAGAAAAAAGAACTGTTTCCCGTGTTCTAGGCATCATGAAGAGGGAAAACTTGTTTCAATCACTTCAGAAAAATATTGCTCGAATGAGAAATTCTCTTCGTTCGTTTTGAGTATTATAAATTAATAAGTATATGCAAGGAACACAAAAGACATTTAATATTATGTATTTAAAATATCATAATTCAGTTCAAGGGAATAATGAATGACCAAAATGTTTTGGAATGGGAGCTCAGTGTCATAATTTCAGAAGAATTTATTAGTATTGGAATTGATATGCAAATTCTAGATAATGTTAACGGTTTATAAAATAACTTAATAAGGTTATTAAGTTGATGAGAATCCCTGTTAAATTTTTGAAGTTTCATTAGACAGAACATAATGAATATTTTAATTTTTCAGTATTTTTAAACAAGTAAAATTTTAATAAATTTCACTTTATCATAAACTACAACACGTTTGGTTAACATTGTGAATTTCAGCACATACCACAGTTTGCAAGATTGTTTTCAACTATTACATTACGTAAGAAAAATATGCAAGCATTTCAGATTGATATTTATTTTTTTAAATAATGAAATACTTGTCATTAAGCTCAAAAACAATTCATGGTTTCAGGAATGTCTTTACACACTTTTGATAGTTTATTTTATTTCTACTTATATAAGCATACAAAAGTGTGTTAAAACCCAACAAAGTTTAAGCAATTATAACTCGAAATTAAAAAGAAAATATAATACGATTAAAAGATTATTTTTAGATAAAACTTATAATAAAAATGTGATCAGAATTTATTTCTCTACTCGTTATTTCTTAAATGTTTTATTACTGTGATTATATTTATATTTATAAGCAAAGACATGTTACACTGAATGTGGATAATGTAGTTTTATACATAATTACCGGATCTTTGGCAGTTATTATACATAATCACCGCAGTAATTATACATAATAACCGGCCAATATATATAATGACCGAGGTAATTATGTATAATGGCCGATCATCCGCAGTGACGTAACACATATACAGTTAACTTATATTAATAGTATAGAATTTAATTTGCATTCATTTAGGTCTTCCAAATAATCTATCGATCATTAAATTACTCATTTTTTAAAACATATTTCTAGAATTATAATTTGATATATATTCTTACAATTATTTATTCTTCTGTTTATTTTATTATTGGAACAATATTTATTGCAAATTAGGCACATTTAATGCATAGCTGCCCAATTTTTTCAATTCCTTTTACAATTTTTTTTTGGATATTCCAATTTTATTTATTCTTTGCTCATTCATCATAAATACGATCAAACCAAATTTCCAAGAAACCAATCTGGTTGAAAGAATAAAGTAGACAAGACAGTGTTTAGATTAAAAATTCGATTAATTATAGCCGAACTTAAAAGACAAGGTGAATATTTTTTTCCTTTTTCAAACGCAAGCATTTTCAGCATTCCTGTAAGATTTTGGAGATTATGAGATTAGAAAAGTAAAAGAAAGGATAAAATAAAGCAGAAAAAAATGTCGACAGGAAGGAAAACTACCAACATCCAGAAATTAACAAGAGATAAATTTCGAACCTCGTCTTCTGTTAAACACTTGTTGAAGTAATTATAAAAATTACTTCTTACTAATTCTAATGAAGTTTACACACGAGAAAACATAGAGTGATGCAGAAGCAAAACGTCAGAGATTGACAGAAATCTTAAAAATAAGAATAGTTTTAATTAATAATTCAATCCATTAACAGTTAAGATAAAGCGAAATTAATTTATTAGAATGATACATGTTTTAAGGAAATCGGAGTTATAAAGAAAATGTTTTTAGTGTAATCAAACAGATTCCACTAACTTCTTAGATGATATCCGAATATTTTTAGGATATGTAATCTATGTTTTTGTAAAAAGGTCTACTTGCCTTTATTTCCAAAGAACTGATACAGACTTTCCTCTCCATGCATTTTTTGCATGAAATTAAAACATTTTTGTCTAAAATTATATATAAGCTATAGCTGTGTGATTCTCAATTATATCCAATATATTTATTTTGGTCTTCTTAGAATTGTTTGAAAGAGAGCAGTTGATACATTTAATTTGATCGCTAATGCAATGCTTAGAATCGTGTCTTCTTGAACAAAAAGCCCAGAAAAGAATTATAAACATCTTGAGGCAATAATGTTATGAACAGAACGCTTAACACTTCATTTATTTGCTTGTGATTTCCAACATTGTTGCATGACGAACTGTGTTAGAAAGAGAGAAAAATATAAAAATATAGCTAGCCATCACAAGATACCTATTTTCTCTGTGTTCAAACTTCTCTCCTTCTGCTACAATACACATTTAAACCAATGTTTTAATTTCACGTTGTACACTTTTTAGTATATTAGATGTCACTCTGGCACAAGCATCAGTAATATGTTGTCGAAAGTCAGGCAGTATTGATGGTGAGGTCGCATACAACCTGCTGTTTGAGGTATGCTCACAAGAGAAAGTCCATTGGGGTTATTTTTGACCGAAAGATAAGACCGATTTCTTCCTTTCGGTTACGTTTCGTTACGTAACAGTGTTGGAATTCTCAAACAAATAAATGTGTGTGTGTTAAACGTTATGTTCTTAGCATTAATACCCATAATGTGTCTTTTTGTACTAACTCTATAATGCTCTACAACTTTGTAACTGACGTTATTTTCCTATATAGCACCATTATCCATAAAGGATCGGTAACCCTACAGATTACCTCAGGTTGTGCTGTAAGCGGTAACCATAACGTGTAGCCATTTTAATATACCTAGACACCATTTTTATGACTATAGCTGCAGCCGTTCTAAAGTTAGAGTGGGGCAAGGCACTTTAGTTGCGACTCTGTTTATATAAATGAAAAATGCAGAATACAATCAGTAAATTAATATTTACTTTCTACAGAGTACCTACTACTATTACCTTTCTTCTTTGACCTACCTTTTCAACACAGTTATATTTATAAAGAATTCCTTTTTATTAATTCAAAACTAAATTTTCAAACTAGTGGAAGTTTGAACATTTATTTGATGCTAGATGATTTTGTTTGTAACTGATGTATCTTATTTAAACAAACTCACTAATTTAAAACTGAAGAAAATAATTTTCGCCTATTTATGTAAAACCTTAATGTGTTCCTAATAATTCTTTGTTTAAATAATAGAGCA
The DNA here is from genome assembly GCA_013235015.1 of Araneus ventricosus. Taxonomy (NCBI): domain Eukaryota; kingdom Metazoa; phylum Arthropoda; class Arachnida; order Araneae; family Araneidae; genus Araneus; species Araneus ventricosus. The sequence goes on from BGPR01016033.1 coordinate 11,698, forward strand.
AAACTAAAAATTTGAACTTTCGAAAAAATGTTATTTATCATGAAGCTTTAGACAACGGGCATTTTTACAGACAACTTGGGGAAAAGCAGCAAAGCCTTGTAAAAGGATTGACGGAGAGTTGGTGGAAAGCAAAGGTTTATTTTCTACTCTATATGAAAGATTTAATAGTTCCCGCTGCAGATGAAGAATTCCTCGAGCATCGCTTTTTTGACTTGAATGTATTATTTATCGAAGTTTCCTTTCTCATTTTTAAGCATAAAAAGACAGAGCTATTTCGTTTGTTCAAAAAGCTTTTATTTTTCATTCTTCAAAAATAGAGATTCGAACACTAAAAAATACATTGTTTTTAGATGCCCTTTTTCTGCCTCTATTGTTTTGTTGCATGGTTGTTTCCATTGGTCTTATATACCAATTTAAAAATTCTTTTATTTCAATATATTTGATCGAGAAAAATAGTGATAACTGTGAAATTTATAGACTATGTGGGGGCAGTAAAAGTTAAGAGGTCAACGAACTCTACTAAGATTTTCCTGCAAACATTTCACTAAAGTTATAAAGATTGTATTCATATATTTTGGATTATAAATATATTAAATATGTTGAAAGAAATTATATTACACTGAATATATTATTTTAAAATTTAAAACATCCAAATTTTTAAATTCTTCATGCGTTCTAATCTTAATTATTTTATTTCATTTTCATATAATCCATTAACTTATTATACGCTGTGTATTATTTTGTGATTTGATTGAAAAGTTAATTTTCAAGAAATATGTTTATGCTACGAACTGAATTTCCATTAGAATTTTACTCTTTTCTGAACTAAAATTGACTTTTAACAATCTAAGAGAAATCGAAATCTAATAAAAAGATACACAGTTTTAATAATTTCGAAATCTACATTAAATTATCTGAGTTCTCACCCAAAATCTTTAGAGCGAAAGTTTTAACTTTACGTCAGGAGAAATGACATAAAATGTTTTAGCTGAAAGACTGAAGGATTAAAAAGAAGTTTTTATTTAGTTCAAATTTCTAACCACTATAAGGCTCTAGAAAATATACGTAATCTATATTATCAAAGTATTTTAAAGGAAGTTAAAATTTATTTCATTAAAAATTTTGAGACATAAGTCGACAATTTCATTTGTTCATCTTATACAGATTATATATGTGTGTGAGCAAAACATTTGCATTTCAATTTGGAGTCTAATATATGGAGTCTAGAATATTCATATAATTTATTTCAATGTAACAGGGATTCCAGTTTCAAACATAATCATGAAATGAGGACGTTTTAATTAGTGAAAATAAAGCCCACAATGTCATCTTGAAATCCACATTTTGAAAATTTATTAGATTACTTTTAAGATTAAGTAGCATAACTTATTTTCTATAGCTTGTCCAGTAATCTTAACACTCTAGTTACAAAATTACATGAATTGTCCATCAATGTGTAGTTAGTTCTAATATTCAACTATAACCGTAACTATGTCAGTTGCTACGCTCAGTTGTAACTATTCAAGTTGCTTCCAGAAAATTTCCCAAGTGTGGAATGGTTAGCCATTTAAATACGAATATGTGCTCATTAGAGAAATAACGCTTTTCGAATTAAATGTTTATGTTTGGCGGCCTAAATTCAAGATCTGTGTAAGTTAGAATATTGTTGTGGTCAAGTTTTGAAACGTTAAAAATTCATATCAGATATATAAATAATATGAGATAAAAAATTTCGGTGTTTGTATGAGAAATTTATATTGGATAAATAATTTTCTTTAGACAAAAAAGATTCAATTTCTGCAACATACAACAAACTAATTTTTATATTTAACTGTCAGGTAAATAATATTTAGATATTTATTTTTATCATTTAAAACTCTGCATTGCATTTTAAATTCCAATTAATTCCCTGAAAAACACGCAGAAACTTAGTTAAAAATGAAAGCAGCTATGGAATATACATATATTTACATTTAATAAGTTCTTTCAAAATAAAACAAAAGCATTTTTAATTTGTTAGAAAAGACCAAGGCTTTTGCACGAAAAAACAGCACACAGAGAAAAGAATATCTTTAAATATTGCAATCTGAAAACCCCAATTCTCTGTTTTGAAGAGTGAAAAATAAATGCTCTTGGAATAAAAAAGAACTCTCTTTTATACTTAAAAATGCGAAAAATAACACTGATAAATAATGCATACAATTCAAAAAAGCGATAATAAAAAAAATTTCGCATGCAGTCAAACCATTACATTTTTAATGCAGAGAACAGGAATGAATGCCATAAATAAGCATTTTTATTTTTTCAAAATCTAGCAGCTATTTAAAAGCCGTTGTTTCTTTTCCCTATGCTTTCTGTAAAAAATCATCGTTATCTCAAGAAATTTGGCTAACAACACTTTTCTTGAAAGCTTTTGAATTTGTAGTTACTTTTCTATAATAAAACGTATGTTTTAAATTATTTTCCAATTTCAAACATTTTTCACTTATACATTATCAAATCAATATAGAAAAAATGGCATTATACATTTCTGTCGTCATATAGAAATATGAGCAGAATGCGAAGGAATAAATAATATGAAGGAGATGAAATAATAAGATATTAGCAGACATATTGATTTAATTTAAATTTATTTCATATGATGAAGAAACAAAAAGTTCAGTATGCATAATTTGAAAATGGAAATTATGAAAAGGATAATGCCAATTTCTTATATTTCAATAAAATACTTTTTCGATAAATTAAAAATCTGTAATAATGGGTTATTTTTGAAAGCATGGTTTCATTTATTTTAGGTAAAGAAAGGAATTCGATGAAAAATTGTATTTAGGTGATAAAAGGAGAAACAATTGAGAAAAGAGTCTCAAGATATAAAATATCAAACGATATTTTAAATTCTCATTTAAGTTCATTAAATATTGATTTAGTTTTGAAAAATACATTAACATTCCTCATTACAACAACTTAGCTTACATGGCATTCTATTATCAAATAAAATATTAATATATTTTACGAGGTATAAAAATATCTATCAAATTTACTAAAAATAGATGACTATAAAATAAAGCGAAGACAGTGTATCTTTATATACAGCCTATTAGTAATCTAATGATGATAATATTTTAGGATATTTTAGGTTCAATTAATGTATACTCAAGAAAAAACATTTAAGAAAATGATATTTAATGTCAAACAAGATTAAGGAAGCAGAAAAATATGTTTGAAAATTAAAAATAAGATTTTTCCTGCGTGTACTTGAAAACATATACTTTTAGAATTATATCTTACACACAAAAAATACTTTCTATGTTCGCTTGTCTTCGAAATAGCTTCGATAGAACATCAAATTCATTCTTCTCTAAAGCCAAATGTGGTTCGAATAAAATTGTTTTCCTTTCCCTCACCTGTTAGCACTCCAAATTAAAAATTAAAAACATGCTTCTCGCCTGAGCTTTTTGTTAATCTTTGACACTTTACTTCATTAAAATTCTGTGTTCTTTTTTTTCGCTTGTTAATTTCAATGGACTTTTTATTCTCCACGTCACTAGGGTTTAGCAAAAGACGTGGCTAGCAATTAATCTCAGGCTGTGTTAGGAATATTGGTGGTTTTGTTTCCTGGCTGCCATTTTTTCTGTTTTTTCCTTTCTTTTACTTTTCCAATCTACTCATGATCTCGGAATTTTTAAAGAGAGATCAAAACAAGTGGATTGCAGTAAAAATTGTGGTTTGTTTATGTTTTTTATTTTTCCAAATTAATCAGCTTACAAACGTAAAGATTCGTAACAAACCATAACTCCAGAACTATGCTAAAAATTAGTTAGTAGCAGCTGATGTTCTTTATTAATACGGACACTGATTATGACATCGATGTTTGTACTTGCATACAGGAGAAAATGAAAATATAATTATAGATAGCAAATGAATATTTACATATTATAAAACAACTGTTACGGGGGGAAGGTTGATCAATAACTTCAATGACATTAAAATCCACAGGACACTGCACGTTCTTTTGCTTTTTCAACCTTCTCAAGGTTTCGAAATTTTTCGGGAGCGTTCACAACATGTAGATTGCTGTGAAAATTGAGATTTGTTAGTTGTTTTATTTTTTCGAATTACTCAGCGTTAGTAGTACTTTCTTGCTTTATTTCCCCCAAGTAGATCAGATATATTTGAAAGTTAACAGATATTGTATTGCGAGCAACAACAACAAAGTAAATTAAACTATGAGATGAGAATTGTTTTTAAAGTTATATTAGAAGAAATTGAGAAAAGTAATTTCTTAAAACACACTTTTGTAAGGTTACTAAAATGTAGATTTTTTTAATTGAATAATTTTCTGCTTTTTTTTCCAGTTTATAATTAAATTATAGTAACCATTATGCATTTCTGAAATCGATTTTTTTCTCTACCTGGTGAAACCCCTCATATGAAAAAAATATTTAATTAATTTAATCGATTAACTGATAATGGAACTTATCTTAAAATGTTTACTTTAAATGTTTACTTCTAAAGTTACATCAAAAGCATCGATAACTGTACTCAAAAATGCTTCAGTTCTGCTCTAAAATCAAAATGATTTTAAATTTAACTGAAAATATAATCAAATTCAGAAATTCGTTCCTATCGTAAAGAATTATATTTAGTAAATATTCTTGACATTCTAACATTTTAAACAAAAAAAAGTTCCACTCTTCTGCGACTAAAACTGAGCTAGTTCTGGATCTTCGAATTTCATGACTTTTAACCAATCATCGGCCTCGTCGAGCAAGTGATGTGCATTGATTGGTGGATCGTCTTCAAGACTGCTATTGAAATGGTGTAAATTGGTCTAAGTCAGCGATATTCAAAGCTCCATAACTCGGTCAGTTTTAGTCGCAGAAGAGTGGGACTTTTTTGTTTAAAATATTAGAATGTCAAAAAAGTTTCACTAAATATGACTGATAGGACCAGGGGACTGTATAAAAAGTTAGAATTCGTAACTTTTCGGGAATATATTTATTCATTCAAAACACATACATTATAATCCTTCCCTTCATTTAAAACATTTTTTTCAATTTGAACTATATGTCTATCCCTAACGGTTTAGAAATTAGCTATTGTTCACGTTAAGTGTGGACCCCTGTATTATTAACACTATAGTAGAAAGTGACAATGAAATGTAAAAATTTACACCGTTTATTTTTGAACAGGAACTTTCTTGGATCAGCTGTAATGCATAAGACTTTTATCAGATTCTAGTTTTCCGCAAAATGTCTTCTTATTTTTATGGAAAATATGTAAAGAAAACAAAGAATACTTTCATTTCCATGTTAAAATTTTAAAAATATTAATATTATGCAGTTTGAGTTTCAATGACTCAAAAAGATTGCCTAGTTTGACCCAGATATTCAACATCGTACATTTTTGCTTAGCACTCGTGCTTGCAGCTATTTTCAAGGATAAAGGAGGAATAATAGTGAGCTCGTGGGAACTATAAAATATATTTGTATTATAATACCTTAAAAATGCATTTTAATGCATAATGCATGCGTTTAATGTTCCTACAAAGTAAATGTGGCGGAAATTCTTTCTGCCGATCCACATTTACTTTATTTTCCATTTGCATGTCTGTAGATAATGATGCTTCTATGTATTATTAGTTTACTTTTTTCCATATTCTTGAAGATATATTCATGGTTACTACAGAGGAGAGAAAAATAAATTTTCTTCCAGGCGATGAAGTTCAGAGATTTTGACTCATTTTTGTATATTAATTGAGGCTGCTGTAAACCTCCTTAAAAAAATATAAATCACGAATATTATTTAAACGTATTAAAATGCATTGTTTCTTTTAAAAATATATAAAAATGAATAACTTAGTATGATGGAATAAATAACGTCACATATTTCATACTGTAGCATTTTTCTCTGAAATAAGCCCGTCGTTATTTCATTTAATTAATTTAATACATGCGTTACGTATTTAACACATGCGTTATGTACTAAATTAAATAATACGTTATTT
>BGPR01016033.1:17714-35472 GCA_013235015.1 Araneus ventricosus
AAACTTTCAATTAGGGGAACTATCACATAATCATAACAAACAACTTTTTTACTAAAAGTTTTTTGACAGCTACAATTGCTTAGAAGTTATGAGCTGAAAAGCGATGTTCAATTCCCTCCAATTTATCTCTTCCCCATAGCTCCGTTACGACTAAAGATAGAAAGAAAATTTCAATTAGGAGAATTATCACCTTATCATAACAAACTACTTTTATATTAAAAGTTTTTTGACAGCAAGAATTACTTAGAAGTTCTGTGCTCCCATCAGCCGCATTCATTTCCACTTTTTGTACGGTAAACAAGCTGATATACCTGGCTTTGTTTCAGATTAAAATGCTTTCATGTCTAATATTTTTAATGTAAAAACTACTATTGTATAAAAATTACAATAAACAAATTCCTTTTCTGATCTGAAACGTTTTTAATTAAAATGAGAATATCAATTGAAACAAACGATTTTTAAAAACAACTGTTTTCTCCCTAAATTATTATTTATTATATAGGTACTTCAAATTTCTTAACAATTACTAAAGTATAAGAAAGAAAGGTTTCAATGAATATTTTATTATATCATTCATTAATTTAAAGAATGAAAATAAATCAATCATTGTTAGATCAAGATATAAATGGCTAATAGACTACTTATAAAATTTTCTTTTAGCATTAGTCCAGAATTCTGTGAATGTATTCTGGCAACTATATATATTCGTATTATTCTTGTTCTTCAACAATAAAGAATATCGTTAAGAATTCAGTATGAAATGAATTTTGAAAAAATATAAAAATGAGAGAAACAAATTGTATGGAAATGAAATTTTTGTCACTGAAATACAAATTTTATTTAAAATATAATAAGGTGTAAAAATAGTTTCGTGAGATAATGATTTCCAAAGATATCGCGGAAAAAAGCCTTGTTTAATTTTTAATTAACAGAAATTGTAAGTAATTTTGGCACTTTCAAAAGTTAAGGTAAACTTTCTCTTGTCTTAAATAAAAAGTGTGCAAAGTCTGGTTGAAATCAGTCCAGTGGTTTAGGAGGAGATGTGGAGCATACATACAGACACAATAACTTTTATTTAAATTAATATACTTATTAGATCATTACAAGATTAAGATTACTCGCATATACTATGAGCCATAATAAAGGTTTTAGTGAAGATATCATCACAATTAACTAAATATTTAATTTTATTTAAGTAAAAAGTTAATTTTAATTAATCAAATAGTTAATTTTAAGAGTTAATTTGACAAATTAATTTAATTTCATATTTAACTAAACATGGCTGCACCAAGATTTGTTTAATAAATTTAATATAAAATAACCAAAAAAAGATAGATATATAAGAGTTCCCTTTATCCTTTTTTATATTGAAAAAATATCACATTAATATTAAAATTGTTTTAGAGTTTTCTCCCTGAGTATTTGCTTTTAACTGTCGATGGAGATTTAAATTTCCTGTTCAAAATGGCTGCATTGATATCCTATGCTTTAAACACACGTGTTAAATTTGGAACTCAAACTGTTTAATAATTTTTATTCTCTTACGTGTTAAGAATTCAGTGACTATTATCTCTGTAACCAGGGAGTTCTCTAAAAGAGCCCATTCTAGTAATGTTTAAATGTTTCATATAATGTGATTTTACCATATGACAAAGTAATGTTCGCACAATTATGTGGTAACCTAGATTAAATAAAGTAATCTAGAGTCATTCTTCATTTGTGTCAGGTGTCAATTTCTTGCTTTGTTTCAGATAGGCTAGCATAATGTTATCTAGGGGATATTTGCGCTGATGGGCTATTTATTTCTTTATGATTCCTACGTGTTGAATGGTTATGAGTTGGGATATATAAAAACAAAATTTGACCAATTTACTGACCAATAAATCTAGCATAACCTTTTGGAATGAAAAATGGAATGATAAAACCTTTATATAGTAAAAAATTAAATGTCATGAAAACACAGACTCACAGCGTAAATATTGCATTGTTTAGAAACAATAAAGTCATTGGCTATGTCTGTATTGATCAATATTATATTTCATTACTTTTGTAACATTAGCGTAAAGGAATCTACCTTTGCCTTCAAGCTTGCCGAAAAGGGATTTTTTTTAATTCCCTGCAGTAACTATAGGTAATTTAATCAGTTTTTCGTGAATGCCGAGGAAAGTTAACTAACACTAAGTAGAAGCTTCATTAAATACAGATATATAAATTTAACATAAAGAAAATGGAGATTCATGGAAGGAATTCGCAGCATATATATATACGTTCTATTAATTTTGGGAGAATGCATTATGCATGCATACAACTTTAAAGTATTATATTATAAAGTTCTCAGGAGTTTAGTATAATTTCGTCTTCATCATTTCAAAAAAATTAAATGCACGAATACCGTGAAAATTATAGATTTTTATACATCTGCGTGAAAGAAGGTTTTCTGTTTGAAGCTATTGAAAAGCAAAATGCATACTAATGATTTTTTTAAACATTTGACTATGGAAATAAGAACATTGTGTAGTTATTTAAATTACAATATTATCTATAAGAATTATTTAACGTAAATATCTATACTTATAAAAGTCAATGTTTGCGTATGTGTGTATGTGTGTGCGTGCGATGTCCAGACGAATATATCGCACTTACAGCCATCAAATTTGGCACACAGGTAGTCGTAATGGTGACTCAATGCACCTCGAAGTCGTAATTTTTAAATTTAATCTAGAAAATGTTTTATTTAATGTTTTGTTCGGGTCATCTTTTCTAAAGATCGTTAAAAAACAATGAATGCACCATCGGATGGAACAAACAATTTTTATTCTAATGAAGTTTGTTTTGAATTTCTAACGGAATTTACTGAATTTTGAGAAATTTTTAAATAATAGTCACTTTTATGGTAATTTTTGATAAGGATTTTTCAAATTCTCACATCTGACTTTCTAACAATTCTATAATTTTCAATTTTTTTCAGCTTATAACTCGAACTTTTCTGTCGGATTTAAAACAAGAACCGTTAAAATACTTTTCTCCGTTTTTTTAAAATTAATTGTTCCTTAATCAGTTCAAACAATTTTTTTGCAAGCCAGCTTTCTCAGCGAGACATTCTGCGGAACGAGTTAACTTTCCCATCATGCATTGTTACAATCTCATTGGCTGGTGCGTGACCTTCGTCGCAGCAGGTGATGTCATATACTATCTCGTTCTTCTCGGCGAAGTTACATTAACTGAATGAATTCTATAATTATTTTCGGCAGTGTCTAAAAATGTTTCTTTGTCTCTCATATTTCGCATGCTAGTTTGTCGCATTTATTAATATTGTTTTGGATTAATGTACTCGGTACTGTTTTCCTAAATTCAAACAATGCGCATCTTTTGCTTTTATTTTGTTTTCAAAACTTTTTCATGTCATTTGTTGGCGTTTTTCCATTCCTACTATTAGTTCACACACTCCTTATATATATTTATTTATATATCTTGTTCAAATTTTTAGTTGTTATTAAAATAATTTTTATTCATCCACTCAAGTTCAAATACATCTTTTACAACTTGTATTGGATGACACTTGATGTTAATACAGTTTTTTCAAATATTAATTCATTAATTAAATTTAATTAATTAATTTTAGTTTTAAATGGGAGAAAAATAATTCTCTTATATAAGATATTTAGCAGGATATAAATTTAGGAATAAATACCGTCAGTGACGAAGCGTGTATATCTCTGACCTAAGTAAGAATTCACTTTAATTTTTTTTATATATTACTTGTTTTTTCATTTTGTTGAAGTCAAGATAACACGGGCAACGCCGTGCGCGTATTGCTAGTAAGTACTTAATCTACTTGCTAGTATGTAAGAATCTTAGGAAGAAAAGTCGACAGTTTTCATAAAACTAGATCATTTATTGCAGTTCTTTATATTGAAGAAGAAAATTTCATTTTGATGATTATTTTAGAATTGTAAATTGAAATCATGGCCAGAAATAGACATGTGCTTTAAACGTAGCGGCCAAAACAGAAAAATGGAAAGTGGCTCGTTAGAACAGAAACTCGTTATTAAAAATAAAAGCATCGTCAAAGGCAAATACATTTTATTGAAATATTCTCCATATCATGCCCTACTCAAAAACTGCTATTAATATAAAATCTATTTGGTAGATAATTTTTATAAGCATTTATTTTTACCGTTGCGTCAACACAACGCCAGCGGTTAATGGGTTAATAAATTAAAATTACATCCCATGCGCTGTACTTATTACATGCTTTTATTTTCAATAACAAAATCATATATTACAGTTGATATAAATATTAAGGAGGAAGTACAAATGACAAAACTAGTGAAAGAAAAAACTAAACAGAATTATAATGAAATACAAAACTTTGTACAAGAAGAATTTATTAACCCTTGGAACATAAAAAAAAATATTTAAAGGAACTTTTTGAAAATTAAAATTACCTTAACACAATTCACGCAGATGGATCAAAGCAAAATGACAATATTGGCCGGGCCTTTGTCCATTATCAAGATGTGCAAGAAATTGATCATAAATATTTCGTTTAGGCAACTACTGAACGGTTTCCATGACGGAAACAGTTGAATTCAGGAAGGCCGTAAAATACATCATAGGAACAAGATAAAATACGTCATTTTCAGATTCAAGATACGTTCTTATTAGGGCAGGCAGAAAAAGTCGAAGTTTCTTAGATCTCTTTGCGGTAGTGCGGAAAAGTTGCGAACTCCCATCATTAAAAAGTGTGCGAAATCTTATAACTCTAAATTGATATCTTCTGACGCCTCAATGGGCAGAAAGTTGTGAAAATTGGACTAAAAATGGTCAAAATTCAAACATTAATAAAAAATCACATATTTTGTTGCTCGGTTTGCGGTAGTGCCTAAAAGTTACTATTTATTAACAAGAAAACCTCTACAAAATTTTAGAATTATAGGTTAATATCTTCAGACGCCTCAACGGAGCTGAATTTTGGAAATTTAAGGCAAATTTTTAAATAAATTCGTTTTACTTATATCATTAACATTCGAACAGAAACTTGATTAAACCTTTGAAACATTCAAAATTACAAAAGCACTATTTTTTGTAATCTTTTTTGGACTCAAATTGTGACATTTGTTTTCTGGATTCTAGTGCAGCTCTAATAAATCCATCTCTGTTCTGCGGTCCAACTCTTTTTTTCTGGAGGCTTCAGTGACGAGTATCACAATTCGCTCAACTGTTTGCGTGTGTGAAGGAAATTTAATAAAATCCCAGCCGTCCATTGGCACATCGTCCTGTGTCATCTTCAGAACTTCATGAGAATTGATATGTATGAGAACTCCAGGCGGTGTGACATTACAAGCTTGCAAGTCAATGAGATCTACGCAATCTGCAGCTCCAAAGTTAACAGCAGGAATAACGAATTTACGAACACAATTTCCTTTTGGTCCAATTTCAGAATTTATGAATATGTAACCAATGCACTATTGGACGATTTTAGCAACCTTATTTTTCTGGGATGTGACGGCAGAGTCGTGAACACTGGAGTGTTTAATGATGTAATTGGCAGGCTTTAATTGAAACTTCATCTACCAATCCAATGAATTATCTGCTTACTTAATTTCAACGAGTGTCCATTACGACACCTATTTGAGCGCAAGTCTTCTGGTACCCCGTATTACACCGAAGAAATTGGACGAAACCTGAAAGCATGCGAGAAGCTGCCACTTGTTGCTTTTAATATTATTGAATGTGACTTACCAGGCATTGATCCCTCCAACCTAAATTTTGATCAGAAATATTTATTACACATTTGCACAGCCATTAGTTCTTCAGATCTAGCGAAGTGTCAACCGGGCATGTTGAATTTGGCCCGCTGGCTAACTAAAAATTTCAAAATGAATTTGGATGTTTTATATATCAACATAAAACCCATCAAATGAGTTGATAACTATTGGCTGTATTCATTCTCAGAGTTTACGCACCCTCATGGTTCCGAATTGAAGTTCATCATTCCATAAAGGATGTTGATAGACACTTGTGGCATTTCATTAGCTCATCTCGATACTTGCCCAAGAAGTATCGAGATATAATTGAACCAGTTATTTCTCGCAACGCTTACTTTGAGGCTCCAAAAACATGCTTTTGGCTATGTTAACTGATGAGAGATGCCATATTTGAACCCTTGCAGCTCGGCGAATTATTAAGGCAAGGGAAATTGGCCCAGAAGGTAATTGTGTTCGTAGATTCGTTACTCTTGCTGTTAACATTCGAGCTACAGACAACGTATATCTCATTGACTGACAAGCTTATAATGTCACACCGCCTACAGTTCTCAGACATATCAGTTCTCATGAACTTCTGAAGATGATACAGGACGATGTGCCAATGAACGGCTAAGAGTTTATTAAATTTCCTTCACACACTCAAGCAGTTGAGCGAATTGTAAAATTCGTCACTGAAGCCTCCAGATAAAGAGTTGGACCACAGAACAGGGATGGATTTATCAGAGCTACAAGAATCCAGAAAACAAATGTCATAATTTGAGTCCAAAAAAGATTACAAAAAATAGTGCTTTTTTAATTTTGAATGTTTCAAAGGTTGAATCAAGTTTCTATTCGAATGTTAATGATATAAGTAAAACGTGTATTTATTTAAAAATTTGCCTTAAATTTCCAAAATTCATTGCCGTTGAGGCGTCAGAAGATATTAACCTATAATTCTAAAATTTTGTAGAGGTGTTGTTGTTAATAAATAGTAACTTTTAAGCACTACCGCAAACCGAGCAACAAAATTCGTGATTTTTTAATAATTTTTGAATTTTGACCATTTTTAGTCCAATTTTAACAACTTTCTGCCCATTGAGGCGACAGAAGATATCAATTCAGAGTTATAAGATTTCGCACACTTTTTAATGATGGGAGTTTGCAACTTTTCCGCACTACTGCAAAAAGATCTAAGAAACTTCGACTTTTTCGGCCCGCCCTAGTTCTTAAGTCCCTGAACTCTGTATCTGAAAAAGGATATATGCATATAAATGATATTAAACAATTGATTGCAAGCTATGAATATAAAATTATGCTTATTTGAATAAAAGCGCGTATAGGCCTTTCTTGAAATGAAAGGGCAGACAGCGTTAGAAAGCTTGCTGCACAAAAGAATTCAGCAGGCAAAAATTTCAAGAAAACGTGCATTCTACTTAAAACAGAAAGCAAAATACAAATGATATATTCCTGGTAGAACTGTTGGAGAGATTAGACGAAAGGAAAATGGACAAAATATTTCTTTGAAGATGTCACCACTTAAAAGACTGCAGGGAAATGTTTACCGTAACCAAATATTCACTTTCAATTCGCTTTCAAAGCTCATCAGGCTAGATATTTTGGTAAAGACTATAAATGTTATTGTGGAAAGTAGTGGGTATGGTTTTACAATATTGTCAAGGAGTGTGTGCTTTAGGAAAATCAAGATGGATTGTGGCCTCCTGGCTGGAAAATTATCGAACTAAAAACTTTCCTGACATTGCAACTTGTCAGAAACTGTCATTCAGATTGAGAAGCAACTCTTGACAAAGAAATTAGGTGATGCCTAACCAACATTTTCAGTGACATTTACTTGTTCTTCTTAGTTCATTTAATATTTATAATTACTTTTATTTTATTTTCGCTCCTTGATTTCATTGTAAATTATATATTTCATATGTTATTCTTTTAGCTTTTTTTATGTCTAAATTCACTTTTTCGTCGTAAAGTATAGGTAACTCTATTTTATGCGTTATATATTTGCCTTTATGTCTTAACAAATTCTAGGAAGCTGGTTGGGTTAATGACCCTTTGGCGGTCAGTGGCATTTACTTGTTCTTCTTAGATTATATAATTTTTATAATTAATTTCGTTTTACTTTTCCTTCATATTATTTTATTGTATTTTTTACATTTCGTATGTTATTCTTTTAGTTTCTAATTGTCTGAATTCTTTTTCATTGTAAAGCAAAGATAAATCTGTTTGATGTATTAGACATTTGTCTTATCTTTTAACAAATTCTAGGAAGCCGGTTGGGTTAATGACCTTTTGGCAATTTGGTAGGCCAGAGAAGATTTTCAGCGTTACTTTACTGTTTGACAGTACTTAGGACCTTGGTGTGGAAGACTGGCTGACGGCCCTCGGTTTCTGCCCTTTTGACAGTTTCTGCTGTTCTTTGGTGCTTTTTTGCTGGTGGTTTGATTCATGGTAGATCATCTGCTTTCCGTGTGTCTTCGGCTTCGGTGGGGTTTAAATGTTATCATCTCCATGCATTGTCTTCACTTCTAAATAGAAATTACCGTATTTTTAGAAATTGTTATTCATGCATAATATTTACTTAAAAGTAATCAGCTCTTTATGACGGATATCTATATTTTTAATGCAGTGATGAAATTCATATTGGTATGTTATTTAGAAATTTTATGACCGTTTGATATTTTCTAGAAAAATTTATTTTCTCCAAATCGTGACGCAAGAACAGCCTCAACTTATAATCAAGAAATATTTTTTATTTAAATGTATAAATACCAAACCATATTTGAAATAACTATCTATATATTAACATTTTTATAAATTTATTCAGTATTTATTCGAATATTATTAACTAAATCAAAATTGTACTTCTTAGATTTCATATTTCCAGAAGTATAAAACTGAGACTATTGTGCAAAATTTCTCTCTTTCGTTCAAAAACAATATTTCGCAAACCTAAAATAAACCATTGATTCAAACATTTTTTTGTCGTTTCTCTATGATTCATAACATAAATATTCTTCTTAATATTACAAATTTATGTATGAACTTTAACAGTGCTCAGCATGTTATCAAATATAAAATTACCATTGGAAATGTTTCTTCGCTTTGTATATTCCCTTGGATATAGAAAGGATACACTTTTAAACTGTAGATAATACTTTTTCTTGTGCACGCAGCATACAACAAAAAAAAATGAGTTTATCTTACAACAATGCAAATTTTAATGGCAAAATATTTTTTTTTCAAAGACTAAAAGGAAATACTCTATGTACTAAAAGAGAACTATCTCATTGTCTTTTTGCTTCAGAAATAGAAAGGAGAATTTCGATAAATGATGCATTCAAGTCAAAAAGGTAATGCTCAAGAAATTTTTCACCCACAGCGTAAATCCTTAAACTTTTATCGAAAAGCTCAAAAATGTTCAGTATTTATATTTGTTTTTGCAAAATATGACAACCTTTTATATTCCCTGGTTTGTTTTTATCATGTTGTATATAAAAACCATCTTTCTCTTAAACACGCTGATTAATGACAATTTCTGGAAAGATTTACCTTTGTATATTAGCTCCTCTTTCAAATGTTATGTTTTTTAAATATTTATTTGCAAATTTTTAAATGCATGCGTACATAAAATATTTGTTTTAAATTTATCTTTTGCAAATCTATCATAATATATATTCTTATATAAGGAATAAATAAACCTATCATATTTGTCTTATTTATTCCTTTCTTTGGTTACATCAAACACATGGGAACTTACGTTGAAATATAAGGATGGAATTACTGAACCTGAATCCTAATTCTCAGATTATATTGGAACTCTATTTTAAATACATAAATCATGCATGAATGAATGTATGTTATCCAGTGAATTATATATACATTGTGTCCCAAAATGCCGTTAAAATTTAAGGGTAAGTCAGATTCACATTAGCATAATAACACAGTGTCATTGATAACAACATTACTCAGGATCTACATCAAACCTTCGGAGTATTGACATAGCGTGTATAGCTTCAGACGGCAAGCCTTTCAAAGGATTGGCGTCTGAATTGCCGTCTGAACCTAAACACGATTCGCATATTGTTATTCATACAACTATGTTGTTATGCTATCATGAATCTGTATTCCATTAAGCCTCACACCGAGTGAGGCGGTCCCGAGCGGTCTAAAAATTTCCCCTTAACAGCGACGAAAGCCGGTCTGAGGCGGTTGGTTTCTTATGAGGGGAAGTGAGGTTCTGAGATCGCTTTGGAGATAAGCGCGGTAGGAGGTCCAATTATCCTTGCCAACCACAGCCAATTTCCGTGCGCCTTAAGGGAATGGAGTGACGTCGTGGAGAAAATGACCACCCATATGTTAGGAGAGTCCAATTCATGTTGGTTCCTCCCAAAAACTCCCGGTGTTAAAATGGCTAGAAGAAACAAGTCGACTCTGGATTAAAGAGTTTTAAACCTGTGTTAACCGTTGCGCTGTGAACTTTCTCTCGTATATCGCTTTCTTATACTTAATTCTCTGACAAAGAGCCCCTTGGAGAGGCAGTTCTTTGCCCTTGAGACACCATATTCTATTGCAGAATAAATTGTTTTTGTATGCTTGGCCCACCATGAAAGTTTGTAAACGACATTTCTTATCACCGCATATGTTCAGATTGTATCAGATGTCGATGTCTGTATATTTGATGTAAAGATATCTTTCTATATAGAATTAATTTTACGAATAAATTTCTATAAATATACTTTTTCGAACCCAAATAAGGAGCAGAAGAATACTATTTAAGTGCTGAAAAATGCAATGAAATAGGAAATAAACATAAAGCAACCTCCGTGTTAAAATTTTTTTTAATCTGATTTGCGATTTGCAGCATAAATGATTTATCACTGATTTCCATTTGTGTTTAACAGATCAGTTTCCTTGCATCGAATTTTCCTGCTACATTAGAAAAGTATAAGTTTTTTTTTCATTTCAAATCCTTATTTAGATTCAGAATCATCTTCAAATACTGTTTATTGATTTTTAACTTAACTAAAATAATTAAAAATTAGTTTTAACTAGTTTATTGATTGAAATGAATGTTTTTCATATTCAGTTACATCATGAATCTAATAGATAGAATATCTCAAGAAATAAAGAAGATAGAACTAAGCTTTATCATTTGTTTTTGCTTCCACATTTCCAATGGCTTTAATTTGCAAATTATTACTTCTTTTTAAAATTGTTTTTGCTAATTTTTTGTATCAATTAATAAATAAATATAGTGAACAAAAACATTTTGAATAAAGTTGAAGAAAATTCAGACATAACACAAAGCTTTTGAAAGAAATGTGAAAAATATTACAGATTAGGGCAAGCGAAAATCTGAAATTTTATGAAAAGAAACTATTATTGTGAGAAAAACTATACAAACCTCTACACAAACATGTTTTCTATGTAAAAAGAAGTTTTTAAGCTATTAAATATATAAGTTAGACTACAAGGTCTTCTGCTTTTTAATACAGCAAACTAATTCATTATAACATCAACTTCAGTCTTCCTTGAAAAATAGCATGTCTCTTTCAAATAAAAAGTCTTTCTTTAGCTCACCTGTTGATAGAATGAATTATTAATTAAAAATAGTCCCCTTGCCTGAGCTTTTTGCTAATCTCTTACGTTTCGCTTCATTATCACTCTCTGTTTTTTGGCCTGATAATTCCATTAAATTTTTCCCTACATCACTAGGGTTTCATCAAAGGCATGGCCCGCAATTAATCTCTTGTTAATTTCTGGATGTTGGTGGTTTTGCTTCCTGTCGTGAACTTTTTTCGCTTAATCTATCCTTTCTTTTCGTTTCCAATCTCATAATTTCGAAATTTTTCAGAAATGATGGAAACGTTTGCGTTGCGGAAAAAGAAAATAAAAAAGAACGGATTGTTCTTTCGAGTTCGGTTATAATTAATCAACTTTAATACTAAATAATATTTTGGTTCTCTCATTTTCTCTAGCGGATTAGCTGTTTTAGGTACTTTATTCGGTTGCAGATGCGATGACACAGAAAATAATAAATTTAATTAAAATGTCAAACTAAACCTGTTTCTTCGAAGAAGATTATCAAAGCAATCAATACTGGATAAAATGCTCGGAAAGCCAGAAATGTATACTTGAATGTAAAAATATATTATTTGTACAATACAGGAGAGTAATGGAATTACTAATAAGTAATTTCTGGAAATATTTTTATTGTAATAAATTTAAATATTGCGGAATAAGTATTATAATTTATCTGAAATTCATTTATTTGAAACAAAATTTTTATAGCAATAAATATTAAAGGCATTTAATATCAGAAAAATAATAATACAATAAATAAACAAATTGCTTCAAGAAATGTTTAAAGATGTATTAAATTACTGCTATTTTCTTAAATGCTTCCTGATAAAGGATTTTTACCTTTTATTTATTTATTATATTCTTGACGTTTCCGCGATTTATATACACTATTGTTTTCTTAATTAAAGAATTTATTCAATATATTTATCAAATGGAATGAAAATCTGTATTTTTAATCAGAAATCTTAACCGTCTTTTAATTCATTGAATGTGGGGCATTATATAAAATCAACTAAACTATATTGCTCAAAATTTAATTTAATAAAACTAATATTTAGAATATACTAATGTCTCCTAATTAATGTAAAGAATGATATCATAAAAGGCTTTGATTTTACCATTTAAAATTAAAAATTATCAGTATTTTTGTTATTTGAATTTCAATGACTCCAAAGATTCTCTCAATAGACCCTAGTTAAAGGAATAATTTAGGTTTTTGATTAGCACTTGAGCACGCAAGAATTTAGAGCGATAATGAAAGATTAATAACAAGCCCATGGAGCTATAAAATGTCTTTATATTATAATAATTTAAAAGGTCTAAGTCTTCATGCATGCATTTAATATTAAGTACATATGCTTAAAATTATTTTCTGTCAACCCAAATGACTTTGTTTTGCTTCTGCATGTCTGCAAATAATGATGGCATACTTTATATTACTTTACATTTTTTTCTGTAATATGAAAAGAAATTTAAGTAATTCATAATTACTGCAGAGTAGAAAAATAATTTTTCAATCAGGTAAGGAATGTGAAAGATTTCCTATTCTTTATTTATATTAAAACAACTTACTTTAAACCTGTTCAAGGAATGGATGAGTTTTCTGCTTTGTTTTTTTCGTATTTAAGCTCCTGTAATGTAATTCCGGTTTAATGCTAAGTCAATAGTATCTTCAAAGCGGAAGTCCAACATACAAGCAGATAAAGTCAAGGTTTTTATTGTAAGTAAACAAACCAGAGAACTCGTCCATAATGGCAATATTCTCCAAAATTATCAAAATGTATTCTATAATGTAAAGTTCGATAAGAGAGGATAAAGTTATTCTGCCACAAATAATATCGTCATTGTTTATACGGCCGAGATTTTCATTCAAATAACTATGTAACTAGTCAGTTTATTATATAATTATCTGAAAAATCATTTCTTAATAGTCTTACTTTTGAAAAATGAGTTCAACGACAAACACATTTTATCGCTCGCTTAACAAATATAATATAAAATAGTTCTTATAGTAAATAAACAAAAGACTGAATATTTATAAACTACATTTCGTAAAATTTGGCTTTGGAAATAAAGCTTGAAGCCCAGATAATCTAAATATTCCTTTACTTCTAACGTTAAATGAGAAGAATACTTTATTTATTTCATTGAATTCTTTCAGCGTTATATAAATCGATGACTTTTTGAAATCGCTATGATATTCAAAATAAAATATGTTCATGTAATCTCACATCTAAAAAACACCTACCCTTTTGATTCTATAGGCGTAACAAAACTGACAGGTGTTTTAGCTTAGTAACAATTGTTAGAAGAAATTACTTTAACAGCAATATATTACATTTAATTGATTAATTATAAATATAACTGTCAATTTATTTCCTTAGCTGGACTTGTGCCTCCAATACCTCCCAAGCTAGCATTATACCATGTTTGAAAACAAATAAATAAGTTTAATAACAAACTATTTATTTATATATATAATATTACTTTACTGTAATAAAGCATTACCATAATAATATTTAATAGTAAATTAATTTCTTATACGATTTTTTTGTCAAAGGAACATTTATCGATACTCATATTGAGATCCAATATGTAAAATCAAGAATGTAAGAAATGTAAAATCGATAAATCATTATCATTAAAAACATGAAACAAATCAAATTAAATAAAAGTATGTAAAAATATTATATTCTCCTTCTACTTACAATTTATTAATGAATGAAATTAACTTATGAGTTACTTGAAGTTAACTAATGAGTTTATTTCACTTAAATTAATTATTTTTATTTAATTAAAGAAAATCAACTATTATGTGTTAAAATTCCTAAAATTTTTTACTAATCCATAAATGGAAATTCCCAGTTGAAAAACCCAAATATTGCAAATATCCACTAACATCTAATCTCTCACAGTGCAAAAATGAGATGAATTCTAAATTTAATGAAGTAACTTCGGTGCTGGATATATAAATCTGTGCTTCCGCGAAACCTTAATGAGACACAAAATAAAATAACGCCATGCGGGCTCAAGCCTATAAAAATCCTGACTGTTCAGAACTCGCTAGGCGTCACACAGATGACGGTCGTTGCCGTTTATGACATCATTAGAGCAGTAAGCCGTCTTTTCCAGATAGCGAAAAGAAGAATCATTAAAATAATAATCAGAGCATTACGGAATGAAACTTACTGCTGTGACGAAGCAGGTAAAATTCCGAGATAAGAAAAAATAGTAAAGATCTCTAGTTGTTCTTTTGCATAAGCTGAGAGAAA
This sequence comes from Araneus ventricosus, assembly GCA_013235015.1. Taxonomy (NCBI): domain Eukaryota; kingdom Metazoa; phylum Arthropoda; class Arachnida; order Araneae; family Araneidae; genus Araneus; species Araneus ventricosus. The sequence goes on from BGPR01016033.1 coordinate 32,335, forward strand.
AAACATGCAGCAGTTTCTTTCACGAAATAAACATGCAGCTGAGAGAAAAAACATGCAGCAGTTTCTTTCACGAAATAAACATGCAGAAAACTTAAACGAAGGAAACAAGAATCATTAAGACACGGCATTCTGAAAACAGAACTCAATCAATGTATTTGTTTGGTTGATGCAACATGATACGAATTCATTTTTTGTAGTATTGTAATTCCTGATTTAACTAGTGATTAAAAAATTATCAATCATTATTTGATTCATCCTTGATCATTTGATTCATCATTGATAATTTGATTCATAATTTAATCACAACTTTCATTTAATGATTATAAAATCGACATATTATTGAATTTTAAACTGATATACGTTTATTAAATACTTTTAAATATTTAACTCTATTTTTCGTTAAAATTAGTACTGTTGAATAATAAAAATTAGAAGACTATTCTCTTCTTTCTATATATATATATATAGTAAATAGTGTCAAATATAGTAATTAATATATATATGTATATATATATATATATGAGATATGTATTAAGGAGATATATTTTTCGGACATACATGTAAATATGATTATATAATATATATACATATGTATGAAAGATTTATTTTATTTTTATGCTTTTTAATTCTTAAAAATTGTGTATTTAATTTTATGTCCCAAAACGACTGTTAAAACCTTCCCATTTTTGAAAAAAGTTAAAGTACTTTTATAGCAAATATTAACCCTCTGAGTGGTTCGGTCTTCATTCTAAAGCGATTCGAAAAGCGAGCGGCTGTAGAACCTATATCTATTTTGAAAGTGTCTTCCTCCCAACAGAAGATTTTCCCAAAAGCGCAGCAGATCAAGTCTCTTCCCCCCTCTGAGCTGTGGACGGTCAGCAACCCCCTTGGAGGGGCGCACTAACCGCAAGAATCCGCTCTATTCAGCTTTTAACCTATTCAAACTAGGTTTTACTGCTTTCGGAGATAACACCTGTCGTATGACAAAATTACACTTTATGTCTTCGAGAGCCCTCTTTCTGCATATTGCCCGTGTCCATGACAAAAATAAACACCGTTAGACTAGACAAATGCCAGACCGTTGGGCCAAAAAATTGAAGGCTATATTACTTATTTTTCATGTCGTGAGTTTCTAAAAATATGAACATCATTGAAGTTGCATGAAAGTTGATATTCTTTAGATGTCTCTGTGCCTTCAATTTATTTCATGTTTATTAATAGTTGTATTTTAAATATTGGCTGTACTTCATATTATTAGTTGTCTTTTTTATATTCTTGATTTCAATTTATTTTCAGTCTACACGTCAGCATATTAGTCTACGAATGTAAACATTATTTCCTTAATTTTAAGGTTTAACTACAATGCCTTTTATATAAATATTACTAATCTCTGATGGCACTATAAAACTTTTCATATTGTTTCTTGATTTAGTATTCAGCAAAAAGTAAAAAAAAAGAGCCGATCACAAATAGAAACGGAGCTTAACTGGCGTAATCCGTTTTGCATGCACATAAACATTTATTATATAGATAGTCACATAATAATCTATATTCCAAAATAGCCAGTAATAATTAATACACATGAAGGATTATAAATAACCTTCTTAACCCCTGAATAATGTTTTAAATAAAGCAATATACTTCAAGCCTCTTGTACTGAAACTAGTTATATATGCTTTTTAAGAGGGCGAATTAATAATCCTCAAACTAAAGATTGCATTTAGAAAACCAATGCACTAAATGTCGGAAGAAATAGCTTATTCATATAACCTTTATTTAGTACGCAAGAGATTATCTTATATTATAATAAACGAAAATTTAATTCACCTGAAATTTGAAACTTTGATGCTAGAGTCCAGGAAGAGCATCCAGTCGCGAATTTTTCAAAATTAAATTTAATTCTTTATTTATAATTTTTTTTATCGAAAAGTAATGGCATATTGAGTTTCAGGGGCATTAGAGTTTTTTTACCCGATTGAAACGAAAATTGGGCAATTAAGGTTAAAAGACCACATACCAAATTTCATTTATCTAAGTCGTTGCGTTTGGGAATTATAGTGTTCACAAGCATGCGATTACAGAAACCGACCGACAGTCAACGTTTCAAGGGATTTCGTCCAAAACTTAATACGGGCTTACATTCCTAATTTTTGAAACTGTGTACCAAATTTTATCTATCTAGCTGTTAAGTTTTGAGTTATCGTGTTCATATGAACCCTAACAGACAAATTTCCCGTTTACGGACTTTATCCAAAAATTGATTGATATATACTAATTTTGTATAAAGTCCATACACCAGATTTCGCCTTTCTAGCTTTAACCGTTTTTTAGTTACCGTGTTCACAAACAAAATTCCATTTTTTCCAAAAAACATTTTTGGGCCTTTTCATACCAAATATAAAGTAAATTTAACTAACATAAAACTTACACTTTACTGTTTTTCTTAAAAAATAAAATAATAGATCCAATTCAAATATATCATACAGCTTGGAAAATAAATAAGAGTCTCATTATTATCCATTAAAGTTCAGAATGAAAATAAAAACCTGTATATAAATCAGAATTTTATTTTAAAAAATTATACTTTACAAATCACAGCACACACACAAGATATTGTGATAAAACACACTGTCTAGCATGTGACGGTGGAGTTTGGAAATAATTCAATGCCTGAGACTACTATTATTATTAGAAGTACTGTCTTCAAACTCGTTAATAACGTGTCGGGATGCATCATAGGTTTGTAACACATATTAGTGGATTCTTGTCTCATAGCATTTATTAAAATTCAGCTCGCAATGGGCATAAGAGCTACCAAAAGCAATGTAATTCAGGCATTTAGATTTGATCACTTAATGAAGAATGCATATCAGCAAAACTATAACGCTCAAGGAACTAGTGCATAAATACAGTATCATTGAAGTAAGCATTGATATTTTCTTAGAAATGGTTTTGTGTTCCTACATTTTAAAAAAGAAATAAACATTTTCACTGACTATTGAAATAAACTTAAACTGCAGATGTTATCAGACTCTTAATAAGATAACTAAAAGTCTGTTAAGATCACTGAAACGTTAAATTTAGTTGATATTATGCTTTACGTTTCCATGTAAACCAAAATTTTCTCTAACAAAAATA
>BGPR01016034.1:0-35471 GCA_013235015.1 Araneus ventricosus
AAATGGAATTTACTTACAAGATATATCTTCATGTCCACGTGATATGTTTAATATGCCTGGTTTGTGTTCCAGACGAGATGTTTCTTCTACAAGGTAATCATTGGTTCGATCGATTATACTGATATACTGAGCGCTATAGATTTCGTTGTGCCTGCCAAATCTTTAAGGAACCAAAGCTCTTTCCCAAATGTGTATTCTAAATTTAATTATATTAACAGGTTGTCGTTATACAAATTGTATAAGACTTTTAACAGGATCTCTGGTGAACTGGACATTTATCATATGTCTCCAACTGTTTTTAAATCGAATTGTTTTCAACTTCTAAATGCAACATGGACTTTTGTAACCTCAGTGTGTTTTTAGTGCTTTTGTAGTTGCGTGTTTTCGCTTTAAAACATTTATGTGTTTACATTTTTATAAATAATGTGGTTTTGAGCTTTGAACTGTTGTATTCTCTGCAGTTTCTTTTCTTCTTTGTGTTTTAATTCACTTTGTGGCTTGTGTTTTTTGTATGTTTTTGATCACGCACTCTGTAAATGGAGTCATCTCTGTAGAGTGCTTTCTTTGAATAAATAATGTTAACAATATGTATACAACGGCTTTTGGGATGCACTAAAAATATCTGATTTAAGTCACGCATAGAATGTTATTTTCTAAGAAGTGGGGAGAAGTATAATTTCATCCTAGTTTTATTGCTTTCGACTTGCGTAGTGTGTTCAATGCTATCTATACTCCAACGTGTTCAAGGGATGTTTGGTGTGTTGAATGTGGTAATGAAGGATAAAATTATAACAAAGTAGATTTATTTACATTCAACATAACCAATGCTAAATTAGAAAACATATCAAAACGATAATTTTTGTATTCGTCAGATATGGAATTCTGGAATGACAAAATAAATGCCAGAAAACATTTTTCCTATCCAATTAAACACAATCAGACTGTTCTTAGAGCCAATAGAATACAAGGAACTAGAACAGCTGATATTCTGATATCTTACATCACAGATAAATTGTTGAATGTCTCTCTCTGAAACCAAATTGTTTAGCCGGAATAATCTCGCGTAAATTAATTTTTCAAAGATTTCAGTATTTAAACTAAACAAACTGAATGGTCGGAAATTTGAGGCTAGAAAGCATGATTGCAGTGGTTGATTTCCAGGAATTCAGTTAATAAGTTAGGAGCATCCACTTATTCCAATTATTTAAGATGCAAGTACAGCAGAACCCAGGGAATTCGAACTAATTGGGGCTGTCCTCTGTTTCGATTCCGGTAGAATACTCTTAATATACCCAATGCAGTAGAGTATTGACTCTGGGTTTTCTTTGAAGGCGTACAGAGAGCACGGTACAGTGGCAAACAAGTTGAGTGTAAAAAGAAGATATCCGAGTTTGTTTCTACTAATTAAGGTACTGTATTCATTCTTAAAGATCACTTCAGATACTTCTTTTAAGTTTTGGAATAAACAATAGCTTGTAATTGTTATTTTTCCTTCATTCCTCAGTAAAATGTTTTAGAAAATTAAAAAAAGGTGTCCGGATTATCCGGAATTTCGGATTTCCGAGGTTGCACAGTAATTCAGTTAATTGGAAGGTTCATGACTGCAATATTTTGAATTTTGTTTGGGACGGAGTTTTTCAATTTCTTCACAATTGCTATACTTTGAGTTGAAGAGAAGAAGGATGGTAAAGGACCTTGACTGTTGACATTTATGTGGTTATGTACTGTTTCTACTACTAATTCTATTTTTGTTAATTATCAGAAGATTCAGAAATTTCTTGGTATGTGTTGGCATGAAATTTGCTTTCTCTGAATAAAAGGAAACTTCGCTTGAAGGACCAAAAATTAGGCGAATTTTCATTCCAGTTAGAAAAGTCTTGACTTCAAGTTTAAGCCTTTTCAAGAGGGTTTTTTTTCTTTTGTCGCTTCTGAATTGTGCTATTTTATTTCTTTCGATTCTCAATTTTTTTCATTGAACTCTCTGCTTTATGTAAATACTAAAATGCTTGCGTAACACTGAAATAATTTAAAATTCTAACGAATCAGTCGGAAAGAGCATATTTTTATCGTTTTCCTGTCAAAAGCATATTCAGTTCAATGTGCACGTAAGAATTGTGTTTGTAATTATTCTTCTAAATAAGTAATGGCAGTTTAACGACTTGATGGAAAGAAACACTATTTCAAGGTAGTATGAAATCTTTATCAATCTTATACTATACAATATTTGTTAAATATTGCATATTAAAGTGATGGATGAAATCAGAAAACGCAATAATTCAAAAATGACTAATAAAATATTTTAAAAAATCTTTAACAAAGGGTTGAGCATCAGGATTTCCCTTAATTTCATCTTGGCAAGAATATAATTTCATTATTTCTTAAAAAAATCTTTAACAAAGGGTTGAGCATCAGGATTTCCCTTAATTTCATCTTGGCAAGGATATAATTCCATTATTTCTTATTTAAAACGTCTAAAAGAAATCATATTCAATTTCCTCTCTTTCTTAAACAATATGGAGTGTTTTGTTCTTAGCTTCGATGTAAATTGTTTGATTCCAATTATCTACATTTACACACGAACAGATGATCAGCCAACTGAGAGTCTTAGCTTCCAGCAGACGCGCCCTCTATACAAATATGAAAGTTCGCGCTTATTTTACAGATACCCTATTGTAAAATATAAATTTTTAAGAGCGTAATTACTAAAATAAGGTAAGAATAGAATTAATCTCTAAAATACAAATAGCAAATTATTTGAGTCTTATGAGAGCCTCGAATTCCTAAAGATGTCTAAGGCTACTCGCACACACACCGAGTTTTGTAGACCGGTTTGAAAATGGTCTACTTTTGCAGACGATGCGTTCCTTGCACACACACCGATTCGTGTCGGTCGGTTTTCGAATGTACATCTGGTCATTCTCGAATACATTATCAATTTCTTCTGCCATACTTGAAAAAATAGGAATAAAATTCTTCAAGCAATGAATTATTGAGTGTTTCCCTCTGACAAAAATTGTTCAATAATCAGATGTTCAATAATCAATTGTTCAATAATTGTTCAATCTTAGAAGATTTTTCAAAGATTTCAGCAAGTGATCTAAACTATTTGATAGATCTTAAAATTTTGAGGCAGTTTTATGTCCTGCTTTGACATGAGAAGCATAGTTTCAGTGGCTGATTTCAGGAATTCATGTAATAAGTTAGAAATATCCATTTATTAAAATGATTTAGGATATAAGTATTTGAGTTAATTGGTAGGTTCATGACTGCAATATTTCCAATTTTGTCTGGACTGGAGTTGTTCAGTTGTTGTTCAAATGGTCTTTCCAAAAAAGAATATAAAAATATGAAGGTTTTAAGGAATTAAGGGCAGTGAAAATTGTTATAGCTTCAAAGTAACTTTTCAACATATGACAAACCATTGTAGCTTCTTAATAACAAATCTATACTAACATATTAATACTGTTAGAATAGAGAACATTATTTAAATACAGTTATTACAGTAGGCAATGTTGTTGCAATGTTTCTTCAGCAGCAATACTTAACTATATTGTTACAATAAGTTTTGAGCTACAAATTAATAGATTGATTAAATGGGCTAAAACATATGTTGGTGGTAGGGATTTTTTAAAACCGACTCTATGTGTATTTCATACGCTGGAAACAAATATGACTTTAGTTTTTGCCTATCAGCTATTGTTTGTAAAATTCGACTCTAGTGTTGCTTACATTTACACATTAAATTAAGCTGACAACATAGGCAATTATTTTAAAAAAAAATACTTTTTCTCAACAAGTTTTGTAAAACATTTTAGTTAAACTAAAATAAAACACAGAAACTCTCCTGTGAACATATAATAGCTTAATTGAAAATTAGAAATGTGAATAATCAAATAAAAAAAAGGAAAAGTTAATTGAATTCACTTCGCAAGCTTCTTTCGTTTAGCATTATTGAGATTCTTCGCAGATTTCTCAGAAATCTGGTATCATATGAGATCTCAAATGCCCTGGTATCGGTTCTCTAATGTCCTTGTGTTCTGGTGAAATCGCACAGCTATTTTTTCACTAGTAACGCCAAGAATTTCAGGGAAAAAGTTGAAATGTAATTGCTGTTAGAGTGAAGAAGTTCATATTACAAACAGGATTTCTGCAGCTTATAAACATGCTATTAAGTAAATCAATATAGTCTTCAGTCTTGACACAGGAACAAGAGCAAATAAGATTCATGCTTTTCGCTTTGTCCCACAAAATAATGATCGTTTATGAGATGTCTGATATGGAACCTTAAGAAAAACCACTTTTAAATTTTTCTGTTTTCATTCCTGACACTTTTGTTGTCTTATTGTATCAGTCAGCAAAAGCCGTTCTGATCAAAAGCTTTCATGAACTGTTTCACAAAACCTAGCTTTTTATAAAGTGGAGGCGAAATGATTTTGTGTCGTCTGGATGTCTGGACTAAGGATTTAAGAATGACATTTCTACTTCCAACCATTATTTTCTCTCTCGTTGACATCTTTTCTTATCCAGTGGCATAGTTTATCTCTGCTATCCGAATAGGCGCAAGAAGCAGGATATTTTTCGTGGCCCCCTTGGAGAAAGTTAACCACTATTTACTATTGTCTCTTTTTGGGAAGTCTTGCTTTTTCATTTATTTCTATCTAAGTATTGGAACTTTTAGCTCTGAGTGCTGCTCATAAATTTTGAATCGACCTCTATAAAAGTTACATATTCAGTTAAAATAATTTTTCTAAGTATAAATAAAGTTAATTCTTATTAAAACTTAATTAATTAAATCTAATTAAAAAAAGGTCAAAACAGTGTTAGTTTTTATGTTTTTTTCGTGCTTTCATATTAATGCAAGGGAGTTATTTATATTATTCTGAAAAAGTGAAATAATAGATTTTTGGAATTGAATGTGTTAAATCCACATACTATCTGCTGATATCAGGATAACTTAATCTCCTTCATGGTCAAAGCTGTGGTATGAAGGCATGGCTATCTTCTTTCTTTCGTCAAACGACTTTCTATGTAAGACCAAATGCTAATATTCTTCTTCCCCCCTTTTATTTCCTTTTCATGTGATTTATCTGCTCGAGAAATAACTTTTTATTTTAAGTTTATAATATTTCCTAATTTGGGTACACTCATTGAAAAAAAAGCTGATGGAGGAAAACAGCTTTCATATTTGAAACTAGCCCACATAATATAGTCAAAATCAGTTTAAAAATTCCAAACTTTAAACAAAAAAAAATTACTGGCTAATGACATTAGTTTATTCATTGTTTAAATTGAAATCTCATTTGTTTACTAAGCACCGTTACCTACTTCAAAAATTTACATCTCAATTTCGGCTATAGTTAGAAGGATATTTAAAATCGGTTGCTCCTGTGAACATGTTTGATGAAAGCATCAGAATTTCCAAAGGCATAATGCACGGGGTGGGTTTTAAGAGGAGGGTAAAACAAATGCTTTTTGAAATGTTAAAAATATTTTCTAAAGGCTTTCTGTGTGTCGGATGGCAGGGTTTCGATGTCCCTAAAAAAGTTGTTAGAAGGAATGATCCCCGGGAAAGACCGTAAAGACTGTCCACCAAGAAACTCATGTTGATACCCAATTTGTAGTAGATCATATTAATTCATTCTAATGTTATGAACGCCATTCTACATGGAAAAATAATCCAAACAGAAATATCTGTGTGATTCCCTAAATATTTCACTAGACTATCTTGTCAATATTGAATGACAATGGTATTGGTTATTTGAAGCTACTGAAAAACAACCTACAATGATTCTTTTGGATATGATTTTAGCAAACCTTCAACTCAAAACAAAGTTAGGATGACTTACGCCACTTTCATTCTAATCAGCATTTTTACAACCAAACATTTAGATATATATGTGTTTGTAAAATTTTTACCAATATTATTATACAAAAATTTCTATTTAAAACTTTTGGTTAGTTTAACGTGTAACCCCAGTGGTGGAACAGCAATTTTAATCAGAAATAATATTCCACATAATCAAATTATCCCTCCCAATCTACGTTACGTGGAGGCATGTGTTGTTGCAATTAATTTTAAAAATCAGGATCCAATCTCATTAACCTCGATTTACGTTCCCCCCACTTCTGATACTTCTATCTTCACCTTTGATATTGAAGTTTTATTGCAAATCAGTCCCAATCAAATACTTTGCGGAGATTACAATGCGCATCACACCTCCTGGGGTTGCAATTATGATTGTCCAAGAGGGAACTCCATTAAAGCATTTGCTCTACAGGCGGGACATGAAATCCTTGCACCCCAACTAGATTCGGCATAAACTCTGCAAATACCATTGATTTCGCTATAGTTAAAAATTTTCTCTATCCATATGAAATTCATTCCATTTCCGAACTCAGCTCTGACCATAATCCAATTACGCTTAATTTCTTTCTGCAATACTCGATCCCTAAATATCCTGGAAAACTAAAAACTAATTGGAAAAAATTTAAAGATACTCTTAAAAACTCTGAATTCATTAACCCGCATTTTGTAAACACGGCCGAGCATCTTGATAGTATAGTATGTAGACTTGAAGATGAAATAATTAATGCCAAGATTTCCTCTTCTAATCCACTTAAGGAAAATTATATCTATCATGATAGTAAACTTAGGGAATTGAATTCTGAGAGAAATCTTGCCAGGAAGATGTTTCAAACCTACCGTGAAGCAGTCCTCAAGAGAAAACTTAACAAATTAAACAAACAAATTAAAAAACTTGATCAGAAAATTGAAACCGAAGCCTTCACAAATGAGCTTTTGAATGTCAACGTCACTGATGGCACGGTTTGGAAATTTGTGACCCCCTTTAAAAAGAAAACTAAAAGCATTCCATCTCTCAATGGACCGGGAGGTATTGCTAACACTGACTTAGAAAAAGCAAACTTCTTGGCCGATAGCCTTGAGACACAGTTTACTCTAAACAATATTACCAATCCTGACACTGAGGAATTAGTCGCTGATTCTGTCATGCGCTTTCGCACCGAAGCGAATTCAGTCTGTAAAGACTTTGATCCCCCTCTCCCATCTGAAGTCCTAGACTGCATTAAAAGTCTAAGAATTAATAAAGCCCCAGGCATCGATGGAATAAACAATAAAATGATTAAAAACTTGCCCTTACATACTATTTTAACAATAACCACAATTATCCATAAGATTATGACCCTTGGTCATTTTCCCACTAGGTGGAAAACAGCCACTGTAGTTCCGATTTTAAAACCAAGGAAAGACCCCACAGATACAACCAGCTATCGACCTATCTCCCTATTACCAAGTTTAAGCAAGATTGCTGAGCACTTGATCCTAAAACGACTCAATAAGTATCTTAAGGAAAATAACGTACTTTGTCCCGAACAATTTGGTTTCCGTGAAAAACTATCTACCTCTCACCAACTTATTAGAGTCGTTGAATATGTCACAGAGGGGTTTGCCAATAAACAGAAAACAGGGGCTGTTTTCCTAGATATCCAGAAAGCGTTTGACAGGGTCTGGCAAGATGGACTTATCCATAAGCTTATACACTACAAGACCCCTTCCTACCTTATTAAGCTAATAGACTCTTATTTACTAGAAAGAAAATTTGCAGTTAGAGTCAAGAATGAACTCTCAAGCACCAAAAACATTAATGCAGGCGTGGCACAAGGGTCGAAAATTGGCCCGACTCTTTTTGCCCTGTATATTAATGACATTCCCAAACAATTCAATACTTTATTATGCATGTACGCAGACGACACAGCAATACTTGCCCGGAACAAAAATCCGAATTATACTCAAATTGCTCTTAATCGCCATCTTAAAGCACTTGAGGACTGGTTCATTAAATGGAAAATAGAAATCAACGTCTCAAAAACTGAAGCTATTATGTTTGCTAATGCGCGTAGGTACTCCAGCTTCCCCCGCATTAAGATTAATGACAGAATTATCCCCTGGTCTCAGGAATGTAAGTATTTAGGTCTTATTCTTGATTGCAAATTAACTTGGAAACCCCATTTTATCTACCTTAAAAATAAATTCCGAGACACCGCGTGTAAACATTTCCCATTATTTTCTCGGAAATCTAAAATGCCTAGGGAAACGAAGTTACTTGTTTACAACACCTATTTGCGTCCCTTTCTAACTTATGCCTGTCCGATCTGGGGTTATGCCGCTAAAACCAACATTAAAATAATTGACGTTCAATATCACTCAGTAATTCGGTCAATCTGCAATGCGAAATGGTATATCTCCAACACCGAAATGCGTAAAGCACTTAACTACCCCTCTCTAAAGGAATTCATTGTCAAAATTGCAACAAAATTCTTTAATGCTCTCGACACGCACGAAAATGCAGCAATTCAACTTATTCCTAATTATATTCCCGATCCCAAAATAAAAAGACCGAGAAATATACTCCTGTAATAGTAATGCACCTTGTCCCCCTCCATGCAGCTTGTTTACATTACTCACTTTCCGACTTTTTTCTCCAACGGCCCTCTCCTCAGATATTTACCATACACAGTTAAGCTCTCACAGTTTCACTCTCCTCCACTCCGTCTCAAGATCTTCTCTTCTGGCCACCGCTAGATTCCTGACTTTCCCAGTTCTTCTCAGAGCTACTGTGCGAAGGACGTAGCTTCTATGAAGCTCCAATGTACGCACCCCCTCCCTGTCTCTCCTCACTGCCGAAATTAATCCTATTCAGCTCATTGTCAGATACTTCACGCCATGTTGGACTCAGTACTCGTCAAGAATGGAGGTAGCCCCTTTTTGAGGGGCGGGTACTCCGGAATTTGTCAAGAACAGAACGTGTCATTTGGTTTTAGGAAATCCCTAACTACAACTCATCAACTTCTTAGAGTAGTCGAGTATATTACGAGTGGCTTTGAAAAAGGTGAAAGCACCGGTGCGGTCTTCCTTGACGTACAGAAAGCCTTTGATAGAGTCTGGATCCAAGGACTAATCCATAAACTTATCAGATACAAAACCCCACCCCATTTACTGCAGCTTCTAAAATCTTACCTCGAAGAGCGAAAATTCGTAGTTAAAATTGGCAACAGCATGTCCGAAGCCAAAATTATGAGAGCAGGCATTCCATAAGGAGGGAAAATCTCGCCGGTCCTCTACTCTCTTTATGTTAACGACATTCCAAAAACACATAAAACATTATTAGGTATGTACGCAGACGATACTGCCATTCTAGCAAAATATAAAAACCATAAATATACGGCAGCCGCTTTAAACCAACATCTAGCGAAACTGGACGACTGGTTCCTCAAATGGAAAATTGCCCTTAACGTTAACAAAACAGAAGCAGTGTATTTCGCCAAGGGTAGAAGAAAATACAAACCAATAGTTAAAATTAAAAACCAAACGATCACCTGGTCTCAGCAGGCCAAATATCTTGGCGTAATACTAGACGAAAAATTAACCTGGAAAAATCATACTACAACAATAAAAACTAAATTTCGTGCAGCCTCAAGAAAACTTTTCCCTCTAATAGCACGAGATTCGGAAATGAATAGGAAATATAAATAGCTTGTCTACATTGCGATCTTACGTCCGATAATTACTTACGGATGCCCCATCTGGGGGGCCGCAGCCAACTCAAATATCAGAATGTTTGAAATTCTAGAAAATAATATAATCCGTCTAATATGCAAGGCTGGATGGTATATGCGAAATCAACATATAAAAAATGCAATTAAGCTAATTTCTTTAAAGGAGTTTATCAAAAAATTCTCAGCAAAATTCTATCATAATCTTGATAAAATTGATAATGAAGCCATTCAGCAACTTGAAAATTATTCCCCCGATCCGAAAAGCAAAAGACCCCGGAAGATTCTTTTATAATTGTAACTATAATTTAAAAAAGTTGGAATAGCTATCTTTGCTAACTGTTTCAGACCCTTGCCCCCCGCCCCATTCTTCCCAAAGCATTTCTAAACCCTGAAGAGCAGTTCCGAACTGCATGTCACTTCCCTTTCAGAGCAAGTAAAGAAAAATTATCACATCCAGAGATATGAGTTCTCTCAACAGCAGCAGCTACTCTTTACAGGCACCAGTTCCTGCAGTGCTCCAGCAACAATCCCACAAGATCCAGATAGATCCCACCCAAACATCCTTTGCCTCCAACAACAGCAGCAGAATATTCAACTCCCAGAACTGAAAGTATCCAGCATCACCAATGTACCATTACCTTGGATTAGGCCCCCTTCGGTGGCTATGGGCCCCAAAAATTACTTGTTTACTGTTTACGTGTTATAAATTTACAAGATTTTAAAATAGACATAGTGCCGTTTTGACAAAAAAAATTGTAAAAAACAAAGTTTTGAGTTTTTTTTTACAACAACTCATTTCAATATAAGGAGGAAGGTGTGATGTACTTGTATGAAATTTCAAACATGTATCTATAACAGATTTTGAGGAAAGGTACATCGAAAATGTGTGTGTGTGTGTGTGTGTGTGGCGAAATTACATTGCCAGTTCTGAAACAAAAAATTTCTAAAAAAAAGTTAAGATTTTTTTTACAAAAAAACAAAACAATTTCAGTATAATGATAATATACGTTAATTGCATAAAAATTTCAACTTGACTATCAAATTAACTTGAATCTATGACAGATTTTGAGTTAAGGGTACATCGAAATGCCCAATTGAATATTGTCTGAATAGGCGTTCCAACTCCCCTTTAAAAGTTCACTTACGGCGAGCCCAGTTTGCCACCTCATGTTCCATTCTAGAGTTAATCCGAGGTTGATCCGAAAGACCGACAATATTCCTACAAAATAATTTAATAAGTATTTCTTGAAAATATTTGCCTTAGAATAAATTATATTTGTAAACATTTTCCAAAAAAAAAAAAATTGAAGCAACAAAGGACGTATAGATGTGCATGTGTACAAAAAATTGTTTACAATAGCAATAGTACTACCACTATTTTAGTACAAAAGTTTTCTATTTCAATTTTTTAAAAAATCTTCTTAAAGTTCTTTAAGCTCGTAAAATAAACTTTCATTTTAAGCTTTGATTTTTAAATCAGGGCTGGTACACACTAATGAGTACTGTCATTTGATACGGAAAACTTTTCAAAACCTATGTGCATCACCCACCCTTTAATGTATACAAAGAAGTTTTCAGATGCTCTAAACATATCTGATTTAAGTCACCCATATGATGTTACTTTCAATTAGGTGTTGGAGGAGTATTATTGCTTTCGGCTTAAGTAAGATACCAGTTTTAGAAAAAATTGTTTATATGAATGCTCAATGAAGATTAGCCATGTATTATTCCTGGAAATTCAAAGGATTCCATTTCTAGTGCTTCTAATCGAAGCTTAATTATTACTTACAGGATATCAGGACACTAGTATTAGAAGAACGTTTATAAATGTTTCTAATGAGAGAAAACAGAACTGTTATCCTCACTTGCCTATTTTCATCAGAATAATATAAATTATTCAGATAATTTTCAGTTCTTGAAAATTCGAAGGATATTTATAGTGGAACTTCACTAATTGGAACGACTCTGACTTAAATTCATCAGTAATTTGGATTTTTTCTCTTGTCTCTTGAATTTGCTATTAAAATAATGTTATGATATTGTCTATAATTCGAATATATTTTGGTTAATTCGATGTTCGAACTAAAACTTGTATTCTTTTTTTAATTGTTTTCATTCTTTAAATACGTAAGTACGTTGTGTCTTCAGTAATCGTAAGAGAGTAATTTTCAAAGCCCTTTATTTCCTCGAAAGAGTAGAAAATTTCGCATATGGACAAAAAAATAAATTTGTTTCTTTTTTCAACCGATTAGAGAGAGAAAAATTTAACGATTGGAAGTGTAGTTTCTATGAAGTTTCAAAGTTTTTTTTCTCCTTCACGTTAAAATTTCCTATTATCAAGTCTGAATTTAAATTTTATGCCAAATCAGTAAAGCAGGGAAACCAAAATGTTTGCATATTTATGGCAGATATTTTCTTTTGGGGTATTTCTATGTTTAATACTCAAATTTTTTTAGTCAAATGAATCCGTAAAATAGATGGTAGAATCTCATTCAGAAATGTTTTGAAAATAAAAAGATTGCTTCCGTATTGAATTGCAGATGTTTCTAAATTCATTGAAAAATACTTGAATTTCGTACATATTTCAAAAGAAGTATTTAAATTGCGTAATTTTCTACCTTCAACTCTCAGAATTGTTCGTCTCATTCTAACTTCGCTTTTATCTTCAGAACCTTATGAAAGAAAATTTAATGTATTGTGATGGGTTAGTGTATTGTGATGAAACATGTTTATAAACATGGTGACGTTCATGATGTTACAATCAAGTGGTCTGAATTAAAGTCACGTAAAAAAAGCTATAGACCAAAGTTTACTTTAAAGGGAGACTTCATAAGATTTATTATTTTTCATAAAAATATATTTCTTTTGATAGAGATTTTTTGGCTAGGAAGAGTACAAGGAGAAAAAGGTTCCATTGCATAAACATTAGAAAACTTCAGAAAAATACAAAGTAAAAATACAATCATCATAAATAATATATGTAATACATTAAAATTGACATGTATTGATACAGTAGCATCAAATATTGACCAACGACCAAAAAAAAGAAAAAAATAAATCACAAAGTGTAACTAAACTAACATACAGATGTCAATTTAAAAGAGAAAGTCAATATATATTTTAAAAGAAGTTTTTTTCCGAAAGGAGATGCCCCTAAAATGTCTTGATCGCCATACGTTTAAAAGACATTCTGTAGTAAAAGAACTTCTTGAAATTTCAATTACTCATAAAAAGCTTTTCAAAAGTAGTGAATTTAATCCTAAAGATTTTAATCAAATGGTTTTATGCTCTTCGGCAGGATTGGCCAAACGAAAATCTTTGGTATAATTACAATGAGAAACAAAATTATCTGCACCCCCGTATTATTCATAAGGACAATTTGGACTGTTTAAAATCTTAAAAAGTAAAAAGATATGAAATTATACTCCTTCACACCCACACCTGTCTCGGAATCACTCCAATAAATGCTCCAATTAAGAAATACGTCTTAACATCGTTTTTTAATGAGCGAATAAGGTGCAGGTGAATTTAAAATTACACCACAATCTGCGGAAATTTCGGCAAATTGATCTGCTAATTCATTTCCTGGGATTCCAGCACGTTCTTTCACCCAATTGATTCCGAATTTGATATAGTTGAATTATCAGAACGTATGTGACTATCACTTTATCTAGTAAATCCTTTTCTTTTTAAAATTTCACTTATAAAGTGGCTCCCTGTAGTGGTCGCCTTTTGTGATTGTGACCCCACGCCATATGAGACTGAACTGAAAGACTGACAAATTTTTACGAACTAAGTTAGAAAATTTTTCGTGGATAGATTTCTCTTAGAATCACTCACATCTGTAATAATTTTCCAAAAATGATTGAGACATCGAAGAACGTATATATTACCAAGCATTTAGATGTTTAAAAATGCGTTTATAACAAATTTACCACTATTTAAAAGAAAGCATTTATTATATATGAATTCTAATGCAGTGAAATATAAAGCTTGTTTGTGCTGGTACTCAATTAAAGATGTACTATCAGTCAGTCAATATAAAGCTTAGTTAGCGTGCTCTCACGACTGGACTCAAGACCTGTGTCGCCCTGCTCCGGACTTTTTTTACCACTACAGCTTTGCCAGACATGATGTTACCTTGACTAGCTCTTTTCAGAGCTATCTAACGGAAAAGGATTACGATGAACTCAAAGGACTTTCTCTCACGTTTCCAGATTGAGGAAAGTGCAGGCCAACTACTTCAAAACCATGGACTCTAATCATTGCAATGAGAGGAGGTAGCCCCCTTTTTGGGAGCGGGTACTCCGTTGAAATCTTCATTTGAAATATAAAGCTACTATCTAATTTCTAGAACTTTAAATTAAAGCCGGGATAAAAAAATTATCCAGGTTGGTAAATACAAATTAGTCCTATATACATGAATGATTAAAATCTATGCGCCTCACCCGCCCCTTAAAGAATACCGGACGCACTATAGATATCTGTTTAAGTCAGCCTCACAATTGTATCTTCACAGAAGCGAGGAGGAGTATAATTTTACCTGAGTGTCATTGCTTTTGGCTTACGTACCTTCAATGCTAAACTATAACGAGTTAGCCATTCTTCAAGGGATGAATTGATAAGTGTTTCTGTCTCTGAGAACCAAATTCTTAAGCGGGAATAATAACGAGTAAATTAACTTTTCAAAAATTTTAGCATTTGATCTAAACAAGCTGATAGATTGGAAAGCTTGTAACAGTTTAAAGTCCTGCTCAACATAGAAAGCATTTTTATAGTGGTGATTTTTAGGAATCCAGGTAACAAGTTAGAAGCACTCATTTATTCAAATGACTTAGGACGTAAACAATTATTGAGTTAATTGGATGGTTCAAGACTGCAATATTTCAATTTCTTGACAATTGCAATATTTTGAGCTAAAGGGTGGAAGGAAGGGTGAAGTAGGATCTTGACTGTTGACACTTATGTAGTTATTTGCTGTTTCTACTACTCGTTATCATAAGGTTCAGGAATTTCTTAGAATGTGTCGGCAATTATTTTAAACAATTCTTATTTAAAAAGGAATGGAACAATGTAAACATAAAACAGGAAAACAAAATGAAATTAGCAAACGTTTAGCTGAATGATATGAAAATAAAATAAATGAAATTGCCAATGTTTCAACTAAAATATTTACGTTGTAATATAAAACTATAAAGACAATGTGGAATTAAAATAAAACAATTGAAATTTAGATGTGAAAAGCAAGAAGTCAGTTTTGTAGTCATTTCATTGCAACGGTTGCTTGTATCTCTGAAATACAAACAGCAGAGCCGTATGAACACCTCGACTTCCAAACGATAACTAAGAATTCCTTGAAAGGAGCTGGAAAAATAACCAAGGTCATGTTTTCCTAGCACCCTCTGGTAAAAGGATGTATAGCGATATTCTTCTATAGTGTATCTCTGTCTTAAGCCCTGAAGGTTAAGTCCAGAATTTGATATAGTACAGCAATTCTGTGCCAAATGTCATTTATCAAGTTTGTTGAGTTTATAAGTTATAACATACCAATGGATGCGGAACGCATCACTCTATCAATTTTTCTATCTGATAGTTTTTTTGTAGACTATGCTACCAATAATAATAATTCTGATTTCATAATCAGAAAGAGAATTTCGATATCTTCTGTGCAAGCGACTTCTCTCTATCTTCATTCGTTTGTAAATCAGTTATATTTTTAACTTTCTCCTGGTTTCCGAATCTCAGTTGAATGCTTGAATTTTTTTTCGCAATTGAAATTAATGTTGTTTTAGTTCTAGTTAAATTTCATTTTTATATCTGCTTGCTAAACATCGTGTTCATTGAATTATTTAAATTTTGCAAGATCAGAAACACCTAGCATTGAAACTATTTGATTATATTAAGTAATAACAACAATTTGATGACCTAATTAATGACACGGATAATTTATCCGTAAATTTATCAAATATTGTTTAAAAAATCAATAGTTTTTGGTAATCTTATAGCTGTGTTTTCGAGCGTATTCACCAGGCACATTGTAATGGTTTCCATAGTCACTGAGGACGCTCTGACGCTTTTCCTTGTGTAAACGCAAAAGCCAAAGTCTGCTAATTTCGATTCAGAAGGAGCTAAACTTCCTAAAGACTTGAGCAAAATCGAAAATCTCGAGGACAAATTTTTTGAAACCAAAGCCAAGCCACAGAAATCTATGCATGATTTGGATCCGAAACTATCCAGGAAGTCTATGAATAATGTTATGCAAGAGCAACTATGTTTTTTCCTGATATTGGGAATTTGTATGCTATTAAACTTGTATTGAACAATTTATGTATCCATTTCTTTTAAAGAATTCATTTATAGTGGTCGCACTTTGCGCCCCCATGTGCTCTGTTCTCTTCTAGGGTTAACACCAGTAGGGGGCTGCTTTGAAAGACTGACAATATTCTTGAGAAATAATTTATAAGTATTGCTTTAATAGATTTGCGTTAGAATCATTCACATCTGAAATCAGTTTCCAAAAAGAGTTTGCACATCATAGGACGTGCATGAAACCAAATATTTAGATGTCCGTAGATGAATTTTATAATTCTACCACTACTTTAGTACAAACATTTTCTATTTATAATTTAGAATTTAGATTCCCTCAACGCAGGCCAAAGAGAGCTAAAAAATATTTTAATGACTTTTATTTAAACTTTGGATTTTTATATCCGAACTGACGAACACAAATTAGTACAATATGTGATATGAATGAAATATCCAAACCTATGTGCCTCACACCCCCTTTAAAATATACAAAGTCCTTTTTTTCTGAATTAGAAGAAAATATGATTTAGGGTCTTAAAATCGAACGAATTTTCAGATTTTTCTTAGTTTGTTTCCTTTCTAGTTATAAAAGTAATTGTTGTCAAGGTTCCGCTGTTACAAGAGGTCTTTTGTTCTTTTATAGCTATTGATTTGTGCAATTTTTTATTTTTCAATCTTATTTATCGCACCCTCTGCTTTGTGTAATCTATGTATGGCGAACTGCAAAAGTGTCGATTTCTGTTTTGTTTCTCAATTACTTCAGTTCTTACTCGCGGAGATTTCTGTGACTTTCGATAATTTTTTTCTGCTATTGTTATTTATTGCAGCAATAATGACGTGGTTCAAATTTTCCGTTTAAATCTCAATTTCATTACTACTATTAATATGAGGATTATCAACTTGTGATCATTTAATGCTAGAATTAAGCTTTATCCAGTAATCTGTCTAACCTGTAAGTGGTATGATTGGGAATTGTGTAGTCGTCTGAATGACTCAGGTGTGTTTCTTGTAAAAAACTACAGAAATATGAGTAGCAAAATAAGCTACATGCTACAAACGGCGAATCGATATCTTTTCCAAAAAAGACACTGCATCAAAAGTGGGAACTCGCCTTTTAGTCTAGTCGAATTGTCATGAAAAGTATCAAAATGTTGAAAAAATACATAACAGCAATTTTACTGGTTTAAGTTGATGAGTCGACCATATAAAACATGGCACTCTATTTTGCAGCCGGACATTGGACTCGATAAGGGGGAAGGGAATTTCGAAACATCTACTCTAGCGTTTTAATAAAAGGCTATTAATCTGAGAGAAAAATTATAGTTATTAAATAGATCTATACTCTCAATTTTATTATTACTAGAAATGAGAGGATTATCAGCGCTTGTTCAGTTCTTGCTGGCAAGAAGTTTTATCCAATTTACAGTAGTCTTTGTAACGTGTAAGAGATGTAGATTGGAAGTTTATAGTCGTCTGAAAGTTTCAGGTGTGTTTCTTGCATACAAATTATGTATGGCCCCCTTCCTCACTGAAAACTTAAATTATTAATTTTAGTCCTCTCACTAATGTCCTGAGCATTTCCATAAATGCAGAATGGCCACAGCTATAATAATAATTAAGCTATAATAACCTAAGAGGAGGTGTCTAGTTGTAATAAAGTGTGTATATACTACGCAATAAAAAAACTTGCAACGTACTCTAGCATCAAAATTCGAAATTAGCTGTCTTAATTCAAATCAGCGGTCTCTAACTTTAAACGGTATGAGAACGGCAGGACAACCGATTTCCATTACACCAGAGTGTCCAAGGATAAACCCATTTCCTGCGCTTCAGGATAAAGACAAAACAGAGAGAAAAATTCGCTTTATACGGTTCTGAAAGAAATAATTCCGTCGGAATAAACTAGCTCGTCAGTTTTGGTGGTTAAGCCTGAAATTCAATCTGATATATTTCGAATATAAAATTTTGATTTGAATTTGATCAGGTTTTGTGAATTGGGGATTAAAAGAAATAAAGTTGTAAGTTCGAAAATGATAAATATTGGGAAATCGCAATCATACCGTAGGGGCGCCACACTAGCGACCTCTACACGCACTTTTAGACTAGTTAAAAGAATAACAAGCACTCATTACGTTTACCATATTATAAAGTCACATTTTACACATTAATGTAAAACCTACTTGCTCCGCATTCTGAATTAAGTAGCGTCAATAAAGAACTTATTTATACTTCGAATTTCATTCCTGTTCTTATTTGCCTCAAAATGTTTCCAATGCCAAAATTGGCATCACTGAACAGAAAACTGTAAGATTAATCCAAAATGCATGGTCGCCGCCAGGATACCATGAATCTAAAAAATGCCTAAACAAAAATACAGAAAACCTCAGAGCTGCCAGTTCCGCAGTGTTCATATTCACCAATAGACAATATGGCAATGTTCATATTCACCAATAGACAAACTTATGTATCTAGGAGAAACAAAGGTCCACAACATAAACAAAACCACTTGCAATTTGACTTTTTACTGGAACACTGAGAGGGGAAGGGAATTCACCAAATTAGCCGTCATAGCGAAGATAAAAAATGGACTGAATCCGTTAGGGATTAGCGAATTCAAAATCAATTTATTACAAAAGTAGCATTTGCCTTTAGTTACTGTTTAACTTTCCTAGGAAAAGTGGATTCTTTGACTGAATACCTTTGCTTTGATCGTTCTACACAAGATAATAGAATTTACTCGCAATATAAGAATATTGCACTCAAGCTTGTGAAATTCTAAACCTTTATGAAATAAAATTCTTCCCTCTCAATTCAATTTTTTGTTGAACTTAAGCTTGATATTCAGCAGATTATAAAATCTGTTTTAGATTTTAAAAAACTGACAGAAAGACTCGGTTTTAAAAATGGAGTTTGAAGGTTAGCTTGATATTCAGCAGATTATAAAATCTGTTTTAGATTTTAACCCTCTGAGTGGTTCGGTCTTCTTTGTAAAGCGATTCCAAAAGCGAGCGATTGAAGAACCTTTATCTGTTTTAAAAGTGTGCCTTCCTCCCAACAGAAAATGTTCCGAAAGCGCTGCAGATCGAGTCTCTGCCCCAGCGCCGCAGACGAGTCTCTTCCCCTTAACTAGGACGATTAGCACCCCCATGGAGGAGAACGCGAATCTGTCTTATTCAGCTTGGAACCTATTCAAACTACAGTGCCAGGGAATTGGGGTATTTATCTAAATGGGATACTGTCTTCGGGAAGATCCCATCTGTGTGACTGAATACTCAAGATGCCTCATTCTGCAGTTGGCTGCCCTGTGTCCATAACACCAGATGACAAAAAAAGCTAAACGCTGTTGTCTGGCAGTAGACAAATGCCAGACCGTTGGGCCAAAAAAAAATGAAACGCTTATATTACTTTCATTTTTTATGTTTGTGAGTTTCTAAAAAATATGAAATACCATTGAAGGCATGAAAAGGATATCTTTTTCACGTTCTGTGAACACTTCAATTTATTTGTTGTTTATTAATAGTTGTATTTCTTAGATATTGCTGCATTTTATATTATTAGTTGTCTTTTTATATTCTGACTTCAATTTATTTTCAGTCTATACGTCAGTATATTAGTTCATTTAAATGTAAAATAATTTCAATTTTAAAGATCAACAATGCCATTATATATATATACTTTACTAAATCTCTTGGCTGGCACTATATAAAATTTTTCAGGCTGTTTTATTGATTTGTACTGCAAAGGTAGAAAACGTAGGTTTCGATCACAAATACAAACAGCGCTTAATCCATTGTCTGTTTGTGGTGCACATAAACACTATTATATAGATAGTCACATAATAATCTATATTCCAAAAATAATAAATGATAATCACAGAAGGATTATAACAACCTTCTTAACCTAAACAATGTTTTAACAAAATAATAAGGCTACAAGCCTTTTGTAACGAAACCTGCTTAATAGTGCGGTTTTAAGAGAACGAGTTACTTAAATTCTAAACTAAAGGTTACATTTTGAAAACTAATGCGCTAAATATTGCTGAAATAGCTTATTCATAGGATTCTCATTTAGTACGTGAGATTATCTCTAATATACTACCCGAAATTTAATTCCCACCCTGAAATTGGAAATTTTGATACCATTGTCCAGGTACCTGAGAGCATCCAGTCGCAAATTTTTCAAAATTTAAATTTTGTATCGTTCAAATATTACAATATGTAAGCACCTAAGGGGGGAGGGGATACAAGTGATTTCATTACTTTTTTTGCTGACAAGGAGGAAGGGCAGGAGTGATGCTTACGCAAGATATTAAAAATCAATTTATTTCCGGGAAAATCCTTGTAATTTGCAGACAAATAATTTAATTTTAAAAAATTAAATTTGAAAAAAAAAAAAGATAAATTTGCTAAAAAAGAAAATTGACTTTTTGTGTTTAAACCCTGAAAATTGTATGAAATTAAACTTATATTTTTTTTTTTTTTTCATTTTAGCCGAGTTAGAGTTTTTACTTTCTCTCGTACACGAAGTATTGAAGAGAAAAATTGTAATCGTCGTCAAAAAATTCGAAATCTGGAGATTTTGATGAATCTCCATGTTTTAGACCTCCCTGAGTCCAGGCAACATGGGTTTTTCTCTTTTGAATTGCGCCTGTCTGTGTGTTCGTGAATACTTGGTAACTGAAAACTATTAGAGCTACAGGGGATGAATGCCTTAGTGGTGTGGTCTTTTTTTTAACATGTTTTAGGTTTCTGGGCCTGGACAAATCGTCCACGGGAAGTCTGTCTCGTCCGCGTCATGTGAACATCTGCAACTGAAAACTTGAATAGCTAATAACATTTGCGCCAATAAAGCTTCATCATCGGGCGAATGTAGGTCCGTATAAAATTTTAAAATAAATCCGTCAAAGGGTTGACTGTCTGTCGGTCTGTATAATCGCGTACTTGTAAAAATTACATCTCCTAAACCCTTTGGCTTAGATAAATAAAAATTGGTATGACGTTTGCTAATATTAATTATAGGTCTGTGCCCAAATTTCGTTTGAATCGGTAACGAAAAAGGCGTTCAAATTGCATAATTAATTTTTCTAATCCGATTCTCCATACGCATGCGTACTGGTAGCAATCTCTGTGCACGCGGAAGGATTACATCACTTTTCCCCTGTTTTACTTGCGTACTGGAAGCAATCTCTGCGCATGCGCAAGCTAACGAACGAGGTCTTCTCCTGTTTTCTCCTCTGCACACGGAGCTTGTGCATTGGCTACAGTTTGATAGAAAATAAATATTGCTAACTTTTAATACATACGCATCTCTTTCAATATGATTTTTCACCTAAATATTTTACTATCACTATAATCTACAATGAAAAACCTTCTGATAGTCATTGAATTCTGGGTTACAGTAGGTTCGATTTTTTTATCCACGCAGGGGGAAGGGAAATGACAAATGTTTGAGAAGTATACGAGAAAGTTTAGGGGAGGTCACTCCCGCTGGTTTTATTTGAATTAAATCCTAAAATTTTTAAAATTAGATTATTATTGTTATATTGCCTTTGTAAAAAAAAAGGAATTGGGGAGGTGAAATTAGTTACGTAATTATAAGAGGGGGTTTGATTTGGTTTATTTTTGTTGACAAGGGGGGGGTCAAAATACCAAAAAAAGCAAATGTTTACGTAATATTTGAACGGTCTTGAATTTTTTTATTTACAGTTTTTTTTTATCGAAATGTAATGGCATATTGAGTTTCAGGGGCATTAAAGTTTTTTTTTACCCGATTGAAACGAAAATTGGACAATTAGGGTTAAAAGACCACATACCAAATTTCATTTATCTAAGTCGTTGCGTTTAGGAATTATCGTGTTCACAAGCATGCGATTACAGAAACCAACAGACAGTTAACGCGTCGAGGGATTTCGTCCAAAATTTAATACGGACCTACATTCCTAATTTTTAAAACTGTGTACCAAATTTTATCTATCTAGCTGTTTAAGTTCTGAAATTATCGTGTTGATATGAACCCTAACATACAAATTTTCCTTGGACGGACTTTATCCAAAAATTGATTGAAATATACTAATTTTGTATTAAGTCCATACAAAAGATTCCTTCTTTCTAACTCTAACCGTTGTTGAGTTATTGTGTTCACAAACATAATTCCAAAATTGTGTTTTTCGGACTCGGGGAGGTCTAAAAACTGGAGATTCGTCAAAATCTCGTGTTGAAAAATTTACGATCAACGATTATAATTCTTTCTCTTTGTATACTTCGTTTACTAGAATGTAAAAAAGATCAAACTTTTTTTTCCTATCAATTTTACGAAAATGCGCTAGCTACGAAGTAAAATATTATTGAATTTTTTTTTCTACAGACAATTTTTTGCAAAATTTGCAAAATCAAAGAATAAGGAGAAAAATTTAACACCTATTCGAAATTAATCAGGTGCCTTTTCACAATTTATAAATGTCTTGGACGTTATCGGTGTGATATTCAAAAACATTTTTGGGCCTTTTCATACCAAATATAAAGGAAATTTAACTAACATAAAACTTACACTTTACTGTTTTTCTTAAAAAATAAAATTATAGATCTAATTCAAATATATCATACAGCTTGGAAAATAAATAAGAGTCTCATTATTATCCATTAAAGTTCAGAATGAAAATAAAAACCTGTATATAAATCAGAATTTTATTTAAAAAAATTATACTTTACAAATCACAGCACACACACAAGATATTGTGATAAAACACACTGTCTAGCATGTGACGTTGGAGTTTGGAAATAATTCAATGCCTGAGACTACTATTATTATTAGAAGTACTGTCTTCAAACTCGTTAATAACGTGTCGGGATGCATTATAGGTTTGTAACACATATTAGTGGATTCTTGTCTCATAGCATCTATTAAAATTCAGCTCGCAATTGGCATAAGAGCTACCAAAAGCAATGTAATTCAGGCATTTAGATTTGATCACTTAATGAAGAATGCATATCAGCAAAACTATAACGCTCAAGGAACTAGTGCATAAATACAGTATCATTGAAGTAAGCATTGATATTTTCTTAGAAATGGTTTTGTGTTCTTACATTTTAAAAAAGAAATAAACATTTTCACTGACTATTGAAATAAACTTAAACTGCAGATGTTATCAGACTCTTAATAAGATAACTAAAAGTCTGTTAAGATCACTGAAACGTTAAATTTAGTTGATATTATTCTTTACGTTTCCATGTAAACCAAAATTTTCTCTAACAAAAATACAATATTTTAAAACATAAAAAATAAAATTTTCATCCCTTTTCTTTAACATTTGTTTCAATGTTTGTTCAGAGTGAGCAAAAAATAAATTGAATAATAATTATTTGAAAAAATAATTGTTTTTTTTTGGAATTTATTTCATTTTGATGAATTTAAAAGAAATTCTAAGTAGTGTAATATAGAAAACTCATCTAGAAAAAAAACTGCTATAGTTTTAAAAAATCACACCTAAACCTTAGTTATTTTATTTTCAATTCAATGTTATATAACGAAATAAACAACCCCCCTCTTTTCTTATCACCCCAGGCTTCTCAAATTTTTCTATGCTTGAATGGGGTATTGAAAGAGATTGGGCAACAAAATCTATTTTACTTAACAATTCGATTAAAACATTGATGCATTGAAATAAAATCTTATATAACATAAGTGTATTACAGGGAAAACACTTGAAACATAATACAATTTCAATCCAGGCTGACAAATATTAAACCGGACTTATACAGAATCCAAATTCGGACACACACAACTAGAAAAAAAATCCAAAACTGACCTTCTTTCTGAAAGAAGACCTCAATGCAGATAGCGTTAAAATGCCCCAAGCTATAGGGGTGTGGGGTCTTGGATCCTGTGGTATCTCTAATTTGCAGTAAGTACATTCTTATCAGCACTCATTGTGTCGACCGCTACCCTACCCAGCTAATCAATCAAAATGTGAAACCACGGAAGGGGGAAGAAATTCGGAAAATTACGTTCATCGCGCTTTAGAGACAGTTCACAAGAGACGTATATTTCCGGGCTGACCGCTTTCGGCGTATCTCTGACCACACGTTAAAATGCGTGTTATCCGCTTATGGGATAGTCCAAGGTCGACGTAGAAATACGTGTGAAACGCTCAGAGGGTTAAAAAACTGACAGAAAGACTCGGTTTTAGAAATGGAGTTTGAGGGTTATGGCGAGAACTGCAGCTAAAGATACCTTTATATCTTAAGAAGATTGGAGACGTATTTCAGGAAAGCAACAGTGGAAAATAGACTTATAGCCCTGGCACTTATGAATATATATTATAATATAAACATAAGTGCTCAATAAGTTAGGCGAAAAGAGCCGCCGTATGAATATTATCTTATAATTCGATGTCAATTTCTAAGTTGTTCAGCTTAATATTTATCAAAGTACTTTGTTATAGCATTTAATAATAAATAAAATTTTATATTATTTTCTATCAATATATAATCATCGTTAGGTCTTTAAAACATCATTTAGAATATTCCAGTTTGCTTAAACACCTGATATAAGCATTTATTATGATAGAGAATTTGTAATATCAGATTGAGGTAACACCTTCGTTCATTCCAGTAGAATATGTAGACGTCACGACGATACAAAATATCTATGACCTCAGCAACCCCCCGACGGAAAAATATCCTGGATTGGCCACTGACGGCGTGTTTAGTGTTATGTTTCCTAGGATTTTGAAGAGAACTGAGGATCATTTTGGAGTTTTTCCATGTCGCCGATTGTGTGAAAAATTTGTACAGATCTATGATTTTTAAATTCGAATTGCTTTTGAACGGAAAGATGAAGAAACCGACTTCTTTTAGAAGGATTTTGTCGAAATTCGATAGAAACCTATAATCTTAGTGTAAACACAGCATATCAAATTTCGCTTTTCTAGCTTGTTGCGTTTTAAAGTTACCGTATTTGCATAGGCAGACTGTCATTATTCCAAAGAGGAAATCCTCCAAAATCTCGTTGTCGAATATTTTAACGATTAAAATGCTCACTCTTTTTGTATTTTCACATGGTAAAGTAAAAAAGTTGAATCTAAAACCATTCCATGAATCACCCAAAAATACTGAAACTATGTCGCTGCCTACCGCATTACCATTCAATTTCAATTTATTCTCTCAATTACCTTTAATTTCTCAAAAAATGTCAGACAGATGGCGATTATTAAAGAAAAAAACTTAGACTTGCAAGAACTGCATTAAATTGCATTTCATGTTCCTTGAAGAGTTAGAATCCTTAGAAAAAAAAAGATTTAATAAACAAAATATAAAAACCTGAAAAGTCTCACCATAATTTTGATTCAGCAGACGTTCAACTCTTAAAGAAACTACCAAAATCGAAAATCTCGAAAACAAATATTTTGAAACCAAAGCAAGGCCACAGAAATCTATTCATGATTTGAATACTAATGTATCCTCGAACTATATGAACAATGTTATGCAAGCTCAAACGTGTTGTTGATGTTTTTGAGAATTTTAATGCCATTAAATGTTTGATGTACACTTTATCTGGTGTATCCTTTTCTTTTCAGAAATTCACTTAGAGAGACCTCCAACGTAGTACGATTGCGATCCCATGCGATCCAATCTAAATTTAACGCCAGTATGAGGCTGATTTAGAAGACCAATAATTTCTGATGAAATAATTTAGTAAATATTGCTTGAATCGATTTTCATTCGAATAATTCATATACTATGGATTCTATGTATACATTACAGGGCGTATACAAGACCAAAAATCTGGATGTACATGGATGTATGTATTTATAAAAGTTTACCACTATTTTAAGAAAACATTTTTTGTATATAATTTTCAATACAATAGACTAAGATAATAGATGTTGTTGTTCGAGTGTTTTGTATAAAGCTTGGATTTCATATCCGGGCTGGTAAACGCAAAATATTACTGTCATTTGATATGTATGAATTATCAACACCTATGTGCTTCACGCACGTTTTAAAGATACAACCAACTTTTAGCACTCTGCTCTCTCTGAATTAGAGGAAACTAAGTTTGAGGGACATAAAATCGGACAAATTTTGATATATTTTTTAGTTAGTTTTCTTTCCAGTTAGAAAAGTAATTATCTTCAAGGTTAAGCTCTTCCAAGACATTTCTGTTACTTTTGTTGCTATTTAATAGTGGAATTTTATTTTTCGACTTTCAATTTATTTATTGAACTCTGTTTGTGTAATTTATTTCTGGCAAAATGTAAAAGGTTGTGTATTTTATTTTGCTTCTCAATTACTTCAATTATTTCTTACGGAGATTTCTATGATTTGAGAAAATTTTTTCTTGATATGCTTTTGACATTTGTTCTCAACTTTCTATTGACTCAATTTCTTTACTACTAAACATGCGAGGATTATCATCGAGTACCCAGATGAAATTGGCAAGAATTTTTTTCCAGTATAAAGTAATCTGTCTAACCTGTAAGTGTTGTATATAAATATTGCATAGTATTTGGATGTCACAGGTGTATTTCTTGCGTACAAACTATGTGTGGACCCATACTTCAGTGAAATACTAAAATTATTAATTTTAGGCTTCCTAATAAATTCCTGAGCCTATCTTTAACCTCAGAATGACGACAGCTAAAATAATACAAGTAGTGTCTAGTTACAATAAAGCAGTGTATTGTACGCAATGAAAAACTTTCAATACCCCTAGCTTCAAAATTCGAATTTAGCGTTCTTAACTCAAAAACGGTTCGAGATACGTGGAAAAATTAAATTACATAGCTATAAAGATTAATCAATTTAATGCAAAGAGATATCAATGTAAAATAAATGCTAAGAATATTAGTCATAATCATAAGAATATTAGTCACGCACATTTATTTGATCGCGATTTCAAAACTGTGGCGTCACGTGTAGACTGTATGTAACTTAAACGACCGCATTTCGAAAATTTTGCATGATATTGTTCCTTATCTATACTTTAGAATACGTTTGCGGACATTACTGACATGGGACGAGGAAAATGTTTACTCACGACTTAGATTGTTCATTGATTCATTGAGTGTCAGTGCCTACTCAGTCTCAGAGTTAAAATGAAACCTTAATGAGAAAAAGCCGTAAAATACGTTAAACGGAGATTTAGATTTGGCCAGATGAGTTTAAGATTAGCAGTAGTTGATAAGTTCAAGTTAGGGTTACTCGTAGTACAAATTCATCACGAATCATGTTGAAGTACAGCAAAGGTTTCTTGCAGAAATAATATAGATATATGAGACATGTGTAAATAATAGCAGCGAAAATAATTCCACGGACGCCTTTTATACTTAAATCATTCAAATGATCAAAAATATATACAGATGAATGATAAATCACAAAAGTATGTAAAAATATACATTAATTTTAAAAGCGGACTTCATTTTGCATTACTCCCCTTATAAGAGATTACATCCCCAGCTGTAGTAGCATCTAATGTTTAAATCTAATGAATGTAACCATCGCTACAACATATAGGGTAAATTAGAACCAAACACCGATAATTATTGCATATTAGCTAGTTAACACCACAGCGAAGCAGATTCAATGGCGTTGCGGAAACACAAACAGTGAAGACAAAATTATAACAATGCCTTATATATTGAGAATAAGTGTTTTAAATCTTCTCTGAAAACCGTTACGTAAAAGTGGG
The DNA here is from genome assembly GCA_013235015.1 of Araneus ventricosus. Lineage (NCBI taxonomy): Eukaryota > Metazoa > Arthropoda > Arachnida > Araneae > Araneidae > Araneus > Araneus ventricosus. Next base: position 27,571 of record BGPR01016034.1, read on the forward strand.
GTTGGGTGGAAAGAGACATTTACTGAGTCGAATAATACTGGTGCAGGGTAGCTGGATCATTTTTGACATCTTCAAATGTTACAAGATCTAGATATGATCATGAAGCAACTCTAGAAGTATTTCATTTTTTCAAAACTACGCATACAAGAAATACTGCCAATCCGTATTCGATAATGAGACTAAAGATAAAAATGACGGGAAGCTGTCTTTTTCAAACAGCCGCTGATGTTAAACGCATAGGACTACTTTACTCATGTGACTCTTTTCCGATTTTCAAATTTTTTTGTAACTTCTGCTGTTACCACCCTTTATCTCTAAAATAAGACATTAGTTATGTTCGTAACGTATGTAGTTACCGAGATATAGAGGATCGCTCCAGCAATTCATGCGTAGTTTTGCACAACTTTGCGACTCAGAAGTCGTTGAACTACAATTCTGATTTTTATTTTTTTAAAACTTCTGTTGTTACCCTTTATCTGTAAAATAAGACATTAGTTAAGTTTTAACATATGTTGTTACCGAGATATAGAGGATTTCTCATACAACGTTTTTGTGGCGTTTTCGCGTGTATTTAAAATTCCTTCCTGAGACTCCAATGGGAGGAACGTAGAAATAGAATGGAAAAAGAGTAGAGTGCATTATCTCGTCTATTCAGCTACTGGATTAATCTATTATTGCTAACTGCTTCAACTAGTATTCATTGTTCGCTCTGCAAACTTCAATTCACCATATACTTGGCGCAGTATGGCCAAAAATGACTCTTGCGCCAGAAAATTCCACACAACCAACAAACAAGCAGCAAACTTCAAGCTGTTTTCTGTCACACTAAAGAAGTTGTGCCCGATGACTGTCACTTTGGATGCTGTGCTATACTCATGCTGATTGCCTGCGATCGTTCCGGATCTTGAAGAAATGCCAAACATGCATCTTGGTATTATATTCAGAGTTTTTAGGAGGTAAATATACTAGCAATAGAACAACATTTGTCCTTTTTGTCATATCTAATAACCAGTTCCACACCAGTTAGACGTTAGATGAGATAACTTGTGCTATATCTCGGGTTTTATGCTTATTTTCAGGCTCTCTTGAAAGACAAGAACTCACATCACTGGAATTTCAGAAGATTTCACAGCACTCGTCTTAAGTGTAAATATATATATCATGCATTTATTTATCAATGCAACAGGTATACTTTTCATGCGTTGCATTGAAGAAAAAAAATGGAAAATCAGTAGGAAACCGGTAATTTTTGTATAAATTTGTAAATGTTTTAGATTCTAACGCTTAAAATAATAATAAATTTATGAAAATAATAAATTTGTTAAAATAATAATAATAAATTGGATCAATGCAACGTATAAGTAAAATTGCGCATTTCACTTACAATACGGGATTGTCCCAATCGTTCCTTCAAGCAAAAGACGGTGTACGGTATGACTGGGAAGTTTCCTCCCCCTTTCGTTAAGTGTAATTGATTTCCCACCTTCAGCGCGCGCTTTCTTCGTTAGAGTGGCTCGCCCGGAAGGGTCTGGGGAACAGGGGAGGGTGTTCTTAGAATTCGGAGAGTGCCAGCAGTCATTGCGGTTTTTGAGGGGGGAAGTGAATTTTCCTTATCTCTGAAAGAGAAACTCGGGCATTCCCGTATTTTGAGGTCTCTCTATTACAACGGTCTTAGGAATCAGAGGGTTAAAATATGATAGATGTCTCAATCATATGATTTACGCCGACACAGCATTCTGAAAAGCTTGACCCGTTTATAGACCTTAGACAAAGTCATTAGAGTTGTGTACAACATGTTTTCAACGATGTACATGTCTTTGAATGGTACAGGTGCTTTTGGTGGATGTTGGGTCAGTTTATCGCTTTTGTCTCTATTATGTGTCTGTTCGGTAGAGAATGCTCGACGTGGTTCCTTCTTCGTCAGAATAAAATCACAATCACATGGGCTTAGTTCTGTTCAAAACTTAACACATTATTGACAGGAGAGACGCCATGTGACTTCTTTTGATAACCATACGTTGTTGGCCGGGAAAGTCAGAGGGCATATTTCGATAACCATACGTTGTTGGCCGGGAACGTCAGAGGTCATATTTCGATAACCGAACCCAATTGGCTGAGTATTATACATTTTAATTGTGTTTATAGTTCATTTATCGTTTGTTTCCGTTATATTTTGAATTGTTTCCGAAATGGTGTACTCGTGCGCTTTTCACAACAATTCGAATGGTAAATATAGCGTTACAAAAATCTTTCAGGTGGATGTACGTGAAATCAGTCCACAGAACATTATAATAAAATATAAAGCTCTTCATTCCACGCAGATTTTAGCCAAAAAGAACACTAACTAAGCACAGATAAGAAAATTAAGCAGCACTTTTATAAACTGGTAATTGTATAACGATATGCGGATTCTTTCATATTCACTTTGAGGAAAAATCGCCGGCAGAACAAAAGAAAAAACAAGTAATATAAAAAAAATTTAAGTCAATTCCTACTTAGGTCAGCGATCTGCACGCTTCGTCACTGACCGTGAACATACCAGAAAACAAAGAATATTAGGTCTAGAAGCTGGCAAACCTAGCTCCATCTATTGAGAAAAATTCGAACCAAACGACTCAAGGCGACATATGCTTTCTCCCATATAAAACTGAAATTAATTAATTAAATTTAATTAATGAATTAATATTTGAAAAACTGTATTAACATCAAGTGTCATCCACTACAAGTTTAAAAAATGTATCTGAACTTGAGTGGATGAATAAAAAGTATTTTATTAACGATTGAAAATTTGAACAAGATATATAAATAAATATTGTTGCACAAAATCTTACCGTGGGTGTATGGTGTAAACAGTCCAACACGCAGGATAATGGAGAATGAAGGTTTATTTACAAATATGCCGGAAAACACGTAACACAGGTACAGGAAACAATAGTCCTTGCACAGATTACCAATGTAAATACACAACAATTCACAGGTAATGACAGTTCAGTCAGCAAATATCTAACAGCACAAACAGTCCGCCAATAACTAGTCACGACAATAACAGCTCAGCTGATTAGCTCACACAGCAGATAGAACTCCGAAGACGTTCGCGCTTCACAGTGAAGTCACCAGTCGATCAAGACCCTGCTGTCGTCCAAACGCGGTCTTATATACTCTCCCCGTTAGGCCGTGACGTCACATAGAATTTTCATGAAAATCCTAGATCTCGGCCCCTAATAGAAATATCGAGAAAAGGATTGCATTTTCGAGAATAATCTATTTGTCGCCAAGGTCGCCAAAATGGTCGCCAAGCTTGTCGCCAAGGTCATGCGTGCCACGAGAGTCGCTGAGGTCACTCCATGCTTCACCTTGTAAAACCCTCTTCCCAACCATAAGACCTGCATTGCTGGGAAGTGACTTTCGATGACTGTAACAATATATATAGGGAGAGTGTGAACTCTAATAGTAGGAATTGAAAAACCGTTCAACAATGTGTTAACAGAAACTTTCAAACTTGAGAAAAGGTTGAGGTAACAAATTTCATGCTTGTGGCTCGTTGAGTTTTGGGTTACCACGTTCACCGACCGACACAGAGAAAAATCATTCGTCGAAAAAATGTATTTTTCGGACTCGAGGATGATTGAAACGGGGATATTCGTCAAAATTGCGTGATGTGTGTTTTGAAGAATAAAGTTATCTCTTTTATTTCGAATACGAGGAAATAAAGTCGCATCCAATGAAATAAACGGAAATAAGCAATTTTTTCGTTGTACTGTTCAGAAATTAATAATTAACAACAATTCTGACGAATACTCTCCCTCTCTTTCTGACCATCTGACAATTTTAGTACTGTTCGTTTCAGAAAGCCGATACTGACACTTTTGAACGGTTTTACTACGGAAATGGCGACAGGCAATCAGTAAGACGAGCGCTTTTCCGGAATTCTTTGCTCTGTCTTGAAACCTTCGTCCGATTATTCATGTTTTTTCAGTTAGTCCTGTAGCAAATATGATGAATACATTGGATCATTTTTTCTCATTCAGAAGCTAATGTCCGTTTCGAAACCCGAGAGTAGCATTTTGCGAGTCTGTCTTGTTAGTTTCCCGTAGTCTTAACAGCAAATTAATAAAGAGAAATAAAATCTTTCTATGTACTGCTAGGTAAAATGCAAACATCTCCCTCTCCATTTTCCACTTCACCCCTATTTTCGTGAAATAATCTGTAAAAGCGCGACGATTTTCCGTATCTGAGAATGATAAACAGTCAGATAATTTTATTAGATTATTATTTATAATGACCGACAGATATTATTCGAAAAATGAGGAATTCTGACTTAGCGAGGAGATTCATCAAAATCTGAACAGGATGCCAATATTTTCTTTCTGCGCACCTCGCTAAAGAATGGGGGGAAAGTTAGGTTTCGCGGCACATCTTGATGATCATTATTTGCACCAGAATCTAATGCAGGATCTCATTTACAGGGGAGATACATTTCTCTTCCTATTATGTCCTTTAATAAACGATTTCCTGGTGATAATTAGTTTGGTCTGGGATGGAGGGGTGGCTTGATTCGAGACCCGATTCCTTCAGAAATCAATTGTGCGTGAGAGTTTGGGGTGCTCTGCAACGTCGTCTCGTTAGCATGGAGTTCCGAGAGTGGGTAGCCTTCCTTCGGGGGAGACACTTTTACTGAATCAAACGTGTGCCTCGGTGTTCCCATGAGTTTGTGGCGGCCGTGAGTCTACTTCTACGAGAATCAAAGTGAAGTGAGGCCTTGAAATGGAGTGTTTAAACGCCATCGAACCCGTCCACTATTAGAGAGACGAGACTAGACAGCGACCAGCTCATTTCGAGTGTCAGTTTTCCCACTGGCAGCTCCAGTCTCAGACGCTATAGATGTTTCCTGTTTGATGACTTCGTTTCCTGTGGCTGCTGGAGTAATTCGCCATGCAGTTCCATTCTTCCTGCTGCTACAAAAGTTGTCCTCAGTTCCAACTGAAGCCAGCGAGAATGCTCCTAATCTTGTATTATGTAGATTCTCTCAAGTTTGCGGAAGGATCCAGGAAATGCGTCGCATCGAATTATGTCATCTAGCTCTGAGCATCTTATTTCTTTGAGTTATTTTTACATTGTTAAATTTTATTAAAGATTATTTGTTAACCATCAAACGTCTAATAATTTAGTGGAGTCAAGACATACAAGCTGATGGTTACAAGTTTCACTGAAGGAAGCGGGATGGAATGGAGATTCCGCAGAATCATTCTTTCGATCGCCGTACTTTGATTAACAGGGATTTTCGGAAGCATTAGGGTTTATTGAGTTAAGCGTTTCTTAGAATGCTTAATGCAAGTTAAGAAACTTATCTCACTCTTCCACTCCCGAAAGGACAGCTTATATTAAATGTTACAGACATATAAAATTAAAGGCGAACATGTTAACAGTCTCGCGGCAATAAATGCATAATTACATCATTAAAATAGTGATAGCTGGTTTAACTTCAGATTTGACATTTGAGAAAAAAGGCAAAGAAGTTTCTGCATATGAAGTGTTCATAGTTAAAGCGAACCAAGTCTAAGTCTTGCCAATTTTATCCTCTGCTATGATAGTGCAGAAATGTTGTATTTTCTGAGTAATAATGATGCGAGTCCATAGATCAATCAGTCAGCAAGAATTGGAAGTCCACTGTTGTCTGAAACGGAGCTAATCAACTTTGTGGTCTGCTTCCTCCAAAATGAATCGCGTGGACTCTTAGTGCACTCTATCTCTGAACCCTCCACAGAGCCTCTAGATTACGGCAACCATGATTATTCGCGTAACTTCGCTTTACAGGGGAACTAGAAAAGTAGTTTCCTATTCAGAACACATTGGAAAATAAGATAAGTGATACATATATTTTATTTGTGGAATAACAAATTCTTTTTTCCTCTCATTAGTAAGAAAATTGTTCATCATGCATATCGTGATGGAATGGTCCATTTCGAGAAATTCTCTCTAGTGGGTGATGAGAGTTGCCAGAAAATAATGCCGAGTGGACAATAAGGTATACATTCGTAACAAAATGTGAAAATAAAGACTACCGGCACAGCATTTGTATGAACCGTAAAGAAATGAGAGGAACAAATGCAATTTAGTTGTTTACTTTATGGATATTACTTTTTTAAGCTTTTCTTCTCTTATTTCATAATTTAGCTTACCAAATATGTTCAGGATGCTTCATTTGAACATGTTGTACCACGTGTATCTTAAAGCGACACAAAATGAGTCAATAGTGTTTCTCCGATGTGTAGGTCCTTTAACTCTGGCAAGTTACCCACATTTACAGAGTACACAAGAAAGTTTAAATGATCCCGCAACCATAACTCTCAAGTGTTAAGGACAGGGGAACAAAATTTGCATAGTTCAAATTCAAACAATTGCAAAATGTAAATTGTATTTTAAAACAAAATGTTACAGTTAATAATATTTTTGTGTTTAGATCTCCATTGAATGTTTTGAAAAACATTCCCAGGAATAACTTATCAAGAACCCGACTTCGACTCCTAATGCGTTTCATATGTGATGAGAACAATCTCATTGTAGAGGATAATCATTGAGCACTCATCCGCCCAGACTGACACACGCTTCCGGCTACTTATGACCTTTTTTCCCTCTACGGTTTTTTTTCTATTTTGAATTATTTTCTGTGTTGTTCTGTCCAGTGTATGTTTCTTTTTCATTTTTATTTGTTTTGTACCTGTTACTTGTTTTTGTCCTTTCTTAAAAAATAAAGTTCACCTCCATCCATCCAAACCGGAAAGGAGCCAAATGGCTCTAAACACGGGGATGTAGGTGGTGGAATGTAATATTAACCAGGTGAAAGGTTCCTCTGTTTTTAGTTTTCATGCCTATTTTATTTGTTAAATTCGGCCTACAGTGCCAATTTTTCTCCTGCCTGTGAAAATAAAAACATTTTTTTATTTATAACTCTATTTTCTATGGTTCAAATAGTAGATTTACGAAATGGCGTTGCTTTTGATCTATTTCTTTAATCTTTTTTGAGCTCTCAGTACCTATATTATCACAATGTATAACAGTGCCCACACAGCACGAAACTTCCTGGGGACGTACGAATTGCCTCCATCACCTCCTTAAACCCTCCCGGGAGAAAGGGGAGCTTTCATGCTCGTTGCTACGATGCGCGGGGCTGGAGACCCTGACAACGTGCTTAGTGGTATTTCTGATTGATGTGCTTAGCGGGAGGCTTTAAAGACAAGCTTCCGTAGACGATACATCGATGGATATTTTAAAGATGACCTTCCCTAAAAGATGCGTTACTGGATGTTTTACAGATGAGCGTACTTAGAAGATGTGTTCATGTGTATATTGAAGTAATAATAACGTGTAAAAGCAATAACTTGTAAAATACATTTGAATCATTAATTGCAGAATGGGAACAAGTCACAAATACTAATTTTACAAAAGACATAAAAAGTCATTTATTATCGTTCTTAGTGAAGCAAAGTCTAATTTTTTTCTAAAATATGAAGTTGTCTTCTAATACACATTATATATACATTTTCCGCTGATGTGAGAAAATATTTCACTAAACAAAACATTAAATTGCAATTTAAAAAAAAAAACACTTCATTCAATGAGCGTGAGTTGAGAAACATATTTTAAGAAGTGTATAAGATCAACCTGTGAGTAAGTGGAAATTTACTTTGGATTTGATTTATTTATTGTACTTAAGTTGGATAATCATAGTTTTTACATTATCTTAGTATTACGACAACAATAAAGTTAATCCCTTAAGTTTGATTTTCATGACAAAAATTGAAAACATTGTAGCAAATCATAAAAAATAAAAAAACAATTTTTAAAACTTTGTTAAAGAATGGAAAAATGGGAGCAGATAATTTGATACAATTGAAAGACAT
>BGPR01016035.1:0-13261 GCA_013235015.1 Araneus ventricosus
TAATAAGAAAGAATCCGCATAGGATGGAATATAGGCAACTTGGACTTCCGACGTCTTTCCACAAACGTAGAGTTTCTCATTAATATGTTTACCGTTAGAATTGTTGTAAATGAGTGCACCATTTCGTAAACAATTGAAAATATAACGAAAACAAATTATAAATGAACGAAAACCACAGTTAAAATGTGTAATACTCAGTCAATTAGGTTCGGTTATCGAGAGACGTCATGTGACGTCTCCGGTCAATAATGTGTTAAGATTGCAGCGCTTTTTATTTCATTTTAAAACTGATTGTTTATAATCAAATAAATAAAGTGACCAAACGTCCAGGCTTAGTCGAAGACCCAAATTTCATCTCTCTGTCTCGGGTTGAAAAATTATTCTGAATTTGAATGAATTGTCTCTTTCTTTCAAAGTAGCGAACCATCTGAATATTGTATTTCTCCGAACAACTTTTAGCAATCCCAGGTCAAGCATTAATTGAAAAGTGGGTTAATTAATAACTAAAATAAACTTCGATAATATTGATCTTTGTAAGATAGTGCAGAAAATGTCTTAATCAAGAATTTTTGCACGATTATCTTTGACCACTCATTCTGAAGAATCTGACGAAAGCAAGTATTCTCAAAGTTTTTCCAACCCCCAAATTCTACTACCACACCTGCCCCCGTTCGGTGTCGTGACTCACAGTATAATGGATCCATTATTGGAATAATGCAATGATATCCAGGTAGCACAATACGTTGTACAATATTGATTTATATTATGCAGAACTCTACCCAGGTAGCACAATACGCTGTCGGATGTTGTATAATATTACTCTATATTCTATAATATAATGCCGAAGAAACTCAACATGTTGTAGGATATTGGACAACATTTCTCGATATTATAATAGTAATTCTGTGAACAGGAGCCTCTCTCTCTCTCTCTCTCAGTTAGTTATATATATATATATATATATATATATATAACTATGTCCCATCTCACTTTCCTTATAGCTCTGTAAATCTCTAATACCGTAATATTCTTAACACGTAACATCTATCCCTCCTTAATCTAGCTCCATTAGTTAAATATGACTTCATGTAAATTCTCAACACTCTCGTAAACTTTCTGTGTACATATCTCTTTCCCCCCTGTAAATTCTCCCGATAATATTTAAATAAATGTTTTGTATTTAACTTGAAGTCTACTCGTTTATTTTATGTAATATTTTGTTCTAAATTTAATGTAATAAGAACCCTTAAATCCCCTAGACATAAACCCGATCTATTTACACCTCAAAGGTAACCCTTCCGTGGGCATTTTGTTTAATTGATCGGTATATATATATATATATATAAACTTATTATATATGATCATACAGAAACAAATTAAACAAGACATATCAAGAAGCCAATCCTATACTAAAAAGTCATTATTTGAACAATACAACCAAATTTAAAACAAAATCTAAAGAATTGAAAATATTATAAATTCCATGAACAAGAAATTAAGTTGAAACATTTATATGTCAGCAAGTAAAAAACTCTGCTGTTATTAAAAGTATTGAAAAAGGCAATCCGAGTATATGGGGTTTTCAACAATTAATATAGCAGCTTGGCTGTGGACAAGCTTTATATATATATATATATATATTGTTACAAAATCTTTCAGTGGGGGTTTGGTGTAAACAGTCCAACACGCAGGATAACGGAGAATGAAGTTTTATTTAGAAATGCGCAGGAAAACATGTAGCACAGGTACAGGAAACAATAGTTCTTGCACAGATTACCAGTGTAAACATACAACAATTCACAGGTAATAACAGTTCAGCACTTTGATATTTAACAGCACGAACAATCAGCAAATAACTAGTGATGACTGTTACTGCACTTTCAATAGCGCTCAGCTCACTAGCTTCCTAGCTCGCACTGCGGACGAAACTCTAAAGCCGTTCCCAATGGATCAACGCTACTACAGCTCGGCGTCTAACAACTTACTAGCTCGCACAGCGGATAGAACTCCAAAGACGTTCGCGCTCCAAGGCGATCCCAGTCGATCAACACATACTCCGACATCCAAGCACTCTCCTTATATAGTCTCCCGCGGCAGGCCGTTACGTCACATGGAATCTTCTAGTACATTCAAGCGTATCTCCTCTGCTAATAGAGATATCGAGAAAATTCCAGCACTTTTGAGATCCCATATTTTGTCGCCAGTCGCCAAGTTTGTCGCCAAGGTCAGGGGTCCAGACGTGGCTGCTGTCGGTCATCTCATACTTACCCCTGTAAAACTCTCTTCCCAACCATAAGACTCACGTTGCTGGGAAGCGACTTTCCATGTTTGTAACAATATATATATATCAATGTCATGAAAATCAGTCAATGTTGAAATTAAATGGAAAGACTGTATTTTATCGGTAAAAGCGTATAGATGCCCATCTGGGGTAAACGAGTGAAATCTATACCAACTGCTAAAAAATTAGATAAATCATAATGTTTTCTGCGAACAGTGCTAGCATAAAGCTAAAAACACTGTCCTTCATCCCGAACATTATGATAGACCAAGAATTCGAATGAAATACCAAATATTAGAAATAATTTTACGAACCTAAGACTGAGGGATGCAGCCAACGGGAGACGTGACAAAGAAACGAACTGAACGCGTCACGTAGGGTCCGGATGTTTACGAAATATCAAGTTACTTTCTTTTGCGCCAAACTTCTATGGTTGGGGTGGGGGTTCGATTAAGATTAAGATACCGATGGAAACAAAGATGAAAGCGATCTGCTTTGAGAAAACAATGAATATTAAAGATATGATGATACAAAAAGGAAAATGATAACAAAAGGGTGTTTTTAAAAATTAAAGTGGAAACGGTGTTATATATTGATTTGTTCTTCATCGCAGTTTCTAAAGGCTTATCCAATCTTGTTATTCATTTTGAAGACAATATTGTTTCCACTGACACCAGGCATCGTAATTTGTCTTAGTTAATCTTACAGAGTCTTACTTAATCGTAAGACATCGCAGTAACCCCGTATATAAACCATCTTAAAAAGCTATACCTATAACATACAATATTGCACGCCTATATTAGGCACAAATTTTAGTCCCTGTATTTACAAAATAAATACATTATAATATTAATAAAGTTACATAAAAAAAAATGCATTGGAGCGAAGTTGTAGATAATTTTATGATTGAGAGTGGAGGAAGTCTTCAAATTTTTATAACATAAACCGTTTGACTAGAATCATTGAAGAAACACGTTTTCTAGAAGAGAAAAACAAGATTAGATGGAACTAAACAGGCAAAAGCAACTCTCGAATGGAAAACTATTATCTTATCTCTCTTTTTTATGCAAATTATTTCTACAAATATTTGTTTTCATCACTATTAACAAAATCACAATTAAATGTCCACTTTTATCAGTGTTAGCAAAATTACAATTAAATATTTCGTCTTGATCTATAATTCAAATGTTTTAATGGTGTCTAACTCGCCAAAACATTGAAACTATGAAAACGACCACCATCTTGAAACGGAATCAAAAAATAAAAATTCTTACATATAAATCGTTTTTCATGACCTCAAGGAACCTTCATGCCCAATTCGAAGAAAATCGAAAAACGCGTCTAGTCGTGACTGCGTAACAAACACATTTACAGACAGACGAGATGCTGAACGGTCGAGTTGAAGCAGAGACCTCGCTTTGCTGGGCCAATAATATTATACGGTACTAGTTGATCCCGCGCAGAGCATCTGCGGTCGGTTATATGCATACTATGAATTTTCTCACGCTTCTAGAGTTAAACTGGCGATTCAGCGCTCCAAGAAAATTCGCCAAGGAAAGACAGGAGCCAAGTTGTGTGCGTATAACGGAATAGTACCCAACATACCATGTTCACAATAGTAAGCTGCATGGTGTTCACCTCAGTTTGAGAATTTAACAAGCTAACTTATAAATTATTTTAACATTGATCTGAACATTCTTTGGCTCGCCCAAGCCCAACTAATTTGCCCATTTCTAACTGATATCTTTCGAATCATTTCATCCTAAGTTTCATTATATTCTAAGAAATATCGTGAATTCTTTATATCATTTTTTGTTGATAAAAAGTTATTTTACAGCAGAACGAATATAGTAACAGGCTATGACTATGAAGTTTATGCCTAAGATGGAGGAGGCTACCGGTGGAAGCCAACTCCATGTTAGGCATAATTTCATAATCATTCCTATCGGTTTTGTTTTGTAAACATGTCAAAATGAGTCAACATAACAAAATGAAGTTTGGTTTTGTTTGGGATCTATAGCGTCAAAGGCTGTCATCCCTTAGTATCCGAGAGTCACAGTTAGTAGATATCGAAGAGTTTCAGCAACTGAAGAAAAACCTGAAGATGGCGCTTAGAAGAGCAAATCGTATGAAGGAAAACTTTGTATGAGGACAAAATTTGATGAATCAGATTGAGTTTCAAGCAGAAAATCCTTCTGTGGGGCAAATACTTCTTGCAGATTAAAAGAATATGTTCAATGGTGTTTTCTTGATTGCACACGGAGCAAAAGGGGTTGTTGTGAAGTCCAAATCTGTACAAAAGAGCTGGGGTGATGATCATTCGAGTTAAAATGCGGGTAATGATGATGTCCTCGCGTCTATTTTCAACCAAGGTGCAGGGGATAAGATGGAGGGTAGATCTCTCAAGATTTCTAGATATTTGCTATTTCGAAAGTTTTCAATCGGTTTTTGAATAGAAAATTTACTACAGTATGAACAGCGGTAACTTCATAGTTTTAGATATCGGTTTTGTTTTGTACCGATTGTTGCCATCGCAAAAAGAGAAATGAACGTCTTTTCTGTGCCACATAGCTTGGCGTTATATATATATATAGATTGTAAAATATTATACAATATTACGAATATACCATACAATATCATTCAGTATTTGCGTGCTAGAGCCCAAATAAATAAATTAAATGGCATCAAAAGGAGACAAAGCAGTGTAGTTGCTTCGCACTTCTGTCTTTTTCGTGAAGGATCGATTCGTGAGCTCTCGGACGGTGGTTGTTCCGCTTTGCTTCCAAGTGTGACGTGAAGGGGGAGGCCGATCGTATTTTCCATCCCACCGGGAAAGCATCGGAGTAAGTTATTCGATTGCAGTCCATCCGGCCCATTTCACGCTCCTCTGGGAAGAAGAAAACAAATCTTTAACTTCTGACCGGACTCGCAAGATATTCACCCTGGTAAACATATCATACTATAAGCGTATACCACACGTTGCAGACATGCTTCATCGATACTTGCGTGGTTCATCTATCTGATGATCGCCCGGTCGTCAAGCTAGACTTGGGCTTTTTAGTGGGGGATATCTTTATTCTGAACCAGTGGCGTAGCAGACAGCATGGAACCCTGGAAAATATTTAGGTTTAGTTTAGTTTAGTTATATTAACATCCCGTTTTCAAAGCATCACGAGGGCTATTTTAGGGAGGACATCGTCATTTTGAACCTCGGTCAGATGACACTTGAGCTCGCTCCCTCTTCTCCATATTTCCGCGCCACACCGCCGGGAGGACGTTTTGCTCCCTACGTATCATTTAACACATTCGGTGCCACTATTCACGCCTCAGATACCAACCATCTCTCTAATTAGACGACCCCTTCTCAGCCATCTCTTAACTACAGTAGAGAAGGGGTCTTCTAATTGGATAATAGGTTCTGGACACGCCAGCGCGTCGGTGGCAGTGAATGTGTTAACGTGCACAGATCCCATACGTGGTGGATCTTCAGTGGGATTGAGTTTCGAACCTGTACCCCTTATGCTTCGACGTCGAAACCTTATCACTAGGCCACCGCCGCCCCCGGAAAATATTTAGGGGCGCTCACGTTTCTGTGATGTGGAAGTCCGGAAAGTGGGGTGTCGTTCTCATCAGCTGGCCACAGTTCAGAATAGTGGCGTGACTATAGAATGTAAGGAGGCGAAATGCCAGGAGTTCCGACCAGAGGTGTTACAAATACATCGGCGCTCAAACACTACTACTGCCCGAACCTCCACACCACAGAAACATGAGCGTGTTTGAACGTGCGCCAGGTTCATATGCATTCTGGACACTTAACGGAAGCGCTCTTAAAGCCGATACTCCAGTCTACCGTGACCGTGCGAACGAAATAACACCTCTGGCGTAGACTCCTCCTCGGATTCAGAAACTTTTTCTCCTTCAACGAGACAAACAAGGTCTCAAACCTCCATGATCCAGCGAGAATAACTGAACAATTTTTCCACTTTTTACCTTATAAAGGGACAATTTTTAATTTTGATTTTAGCTTCGTAATACGTTCTCGTAATCCCTTTGTAAATAATAATTTAGTAAACAATTGAAGCAACAGCCGCAAGTTCTGTTGGGAGGCTGCAACTGTTAACCAACAATGTATTGCGTGTGTTTTTAGTTATGTATATAAGTTTGTAAATTCCTTTCAATAAGGGTTCACGTATACCCAACCGACAAGGAGCCGTCCTGGCTCCAAGTTCGGGAGTATACTGTGTTGATAGAAGTCTACCATGACTAGTGTTTCTTAAGTATCGATAGTGCAGTTGATAGTTTTCCCAAACTATCGATAGTATCGATAGTTTGGGAAACTCGGCTCCCCGGCGATACTATCGATAGGTGTTCTTCCAGTCGATAGTTTAGAAACTATCGATAGTTCCAGTCGATTGTTTCAGTCGATAATTTTGAAATTATCGATAGTATCGATAGTTCTAGTCGATAATTTTAAAACTATCGATTGAAAATTCGCCTATCGATAGTATTGCCCAGGAGAAAAATATCGATACTATCTATAGTATCGACAGTTTTGAGAAAGTCGATACTACCGATTGTTTCAGTCGATAGTTTCGAAAACCCGATACTTTCGAGTTGGCTTCGATAGTATTGATAGTCTATCGATGTTTAAGGAACACTAACCATGACCCTGTATTATGCTACATAGAGTAGTTCCTCAGTAACCCGGCAGATATCAGAGCAGAGGGCTGCTGGATGAACGAAAACGCTGATTCATTTGGTTGGAGTTTCATTTTAAAAAAACACATTTTAATAGCAAAACCGATGTTTATTGCGCAAAATGTACGAAATTCTGCAGAAAAGTATGCTTTATGATATAAATATTACAAAATATGTGCAGCGGCCTATTGTTTACGTCGCGCCGAAGTCACTGACATTTTCAGATTGCAGATTATAAAGTAAAATACACAGTTAAGTGAATCGTATTTGTGTTAACGCGCCTAAGTTTAGCTTTCCATTTACGACGTTTGACAGTACCGCAGTAAACAAATTACAGTTTCTTTATTATAGTGAGTGCTGTTTGCAGAGTATGCATCAATAAAATTGATATTCATGCCTATAATCTTGGTTTCCATTCTTTATGCATGTTAACTAACTCAAATTTGTTTCTTTGGTCAACGGGGATCATCCAGGCTTAAAATGAATAGATAGATCGCTGCCGTTGACCACTGACCGACACTGCGCTGAACCTTTTAAGTGCTAGTAGTCAAATTAGATGGTAGATAGTGTATTAAAATCATCACAGAAATTGACGTTAGAAGAAAATGAATGCTTTAACGACAACAACAACAAAATTCTTTGAAGCATGAATCTTCTGACTGCATATCCCGCGGGTTAGAAGTTCGTCTGACTTTTGCTACATCCTGCGACTTTCGCTAGATAATGGGTTTACTTAGTACTTTTAAAACGTTGAATCATATTGTACTAATAAAGCCCTGCATGCGAATAACGATTTGGTTGGTTCAACGGTTAAATAGTGATTCAAAAACATTATGCAGTCAGAGGGTTAATCAATTGCCGACTGTTTTAAAAAGCATTGCGCTTTTAATCCATTGCTTGAAATAATCTTCAAGAAACGATGAAATTTATAACAAAATTCATTGCTTGCAGATGGTGTTTTACTTTCTTTGACTTTAAACGTTTTCATTCTCTGAAGACAATTATCATTATTATCAAAAATGCCCAATTTCGGCGTACCCTGGATATACTAGCCGATTGTGTGTGAACTCCTTGTTGGTGATAACTGCTTTTTGAACGACGGGAAACTAGTTGAAACTTGCTTCTCAATTTCGATTAGAAGTGACGTTTTAGTATTATTTCAGGTATTATATCAATGTTAGGCACATGAAGCGAGTTTGCCAATATCACTTGTTAGTCTCGTAAAGTAGAGACAGGCACACGCTAAATTCAATTGAGCGATTTCTGGACTCCAAAAGGGAGCGAATGTAAAAATTCGCCTTTCCGATCTTTTAGTACAGAAAAACGCTCCTTAAAACACTGTTATAGTCAAAAACCAGTTTCGACTGCTTACTCGCTAAGAAACTGGTAACGGATACGAAAATCGTTTGATTATTCCGTTCTTCTGCGGAGTGGTTTTTAATTTCAATTTTCGACGCTAGGGGTATCCGAAAAATCATTGGTTAATAATCATCACGTGACGACTTTCCTTATCTGAGGGCCGATAAGATTGGCAGACATTTTTTTTTTATTTTAGCCGGCTTCCTTCATGTTAGTGGCGGAATGAAATTGAAACGTATTAAAGGACATTAATATTTGTTATTTACATTAATCAGGGAGATACACAGTCCTGCCCTGGTTCGTGATTTTCTGTAGCCGAAAGGAGTTTTGGACTTGGTCTAGCTGAGGACTTGAACAAGTGGAATAAGAAACAACAACAACAGATTCACAGTATGGTGAGTTACATTTTCAAATTCTAAAATTGCTCTTTAATTCCATAGTCGGGAATCTGTCCAGATATTTTTTATATGACTGATATTATATTTATGCACATTCTGCAAAAACTTCGTTAAATAACCTAATTCCATTCTGAACATATCCCTGATATATGTTCCTACTTGAATGCAAATTTGAAAATTCTTTAGACATTAAAAATAATTTAGGGAATATCTTCATCCTGAATACATTATTTAATGACACTTTAATTTTAGAAAATTATATATCATTAAAGATTATCCATTAGAAAGTTCAGGAAGAAATTTAATATGATGAAATTTAATTTCATCCACTATCATATTAATCACACTTATTTTTATTTTTAACTTAAGGTGTATGTAAATTTGGTTTCAGCAGTGAATGCATGTTTTAATGTTTAAGTTAATTTTAGCAGTAATAGATAAAAGAATTTTAAAGTAAAAACTTGTGTCCCCCAATTAAAAATAAACTGATAGTGAAATGAAATGTATAGTGTTTATTAATTCTTCATTATTTTAATATTTTGGACATTGTTTAATAATTATAAAGTGTCTACAGTTTCCATAAATATATTTTTTATTTATGTGTTTATTTTATTTGGGAGAAAAAATTGCAGAATTTAATTTGCCTGTCCACAAAATGCTTGTGTTTGTCAGACTATTCTAATGACAGTTTAGTTATCTAAATTATATATAATACATATAATAGAATTAATATTATATCTATGTAGATTTACTTTCCATTGATATCAAAATTCTATGTTTTAAAAAGTTTTGTCTCCTATTGATGTACCAGTTACCTAACTGATCAAGTCATTTATAAGCATAAAACTAGTTTTATTATTATTAATTGTGCATTGGGATGAGTGTTTTTAGTTTAATTTTTCCACTATTAGAATATGGGGTTGGAGCAGTAGATTATTTTGGGTACAATTAGCTTTTTCCATTTCTCTCGCATCTTCATACTTCCCTATATGAATGTACTCTACATGCTGAATTCGGTGCTGTAGGGTAAATATCTTTTTATCTTTTAAGAAATTTATTTTTTTAAATTTTTGATTTTAGGTTGTCTTTTAATCGACACCGATATCTGTAAAATACCTGGATATCCTCTTCTGAAATGCCAAAAAGTTGTGGCAGATAGATTCTCTGAAGAAGTAGATGGTAAGACTGAATAAATAAAATTGATTTTTTTTCATTGTAGAATAGTAATGAATTTGCTTTAGAAAGTTACATAATACATCTTTACTAAATATCATGGTTTTTTCATAGAAATATAACTGCATCTGTGTGAACTAATTAAAAAGTATATGTTTAGGAAAATCCATCTATTTAATATAGCTGCAAATGCTTTGCAACTTATACTAAAAAATTATACACAATGTTTTATGAATAATTTTATATCTCTCATTCATAAAGAGTTAACTTTTGCTTTAGTTTAAAATTTTACATGCCATTGCTTGGTTACTAACTAAAGAATCTTACTGTAGCTTTTATATAAGTTATTTTTAATTACATTTGGAAGATTACTAATTGAGATCATACTTCATAGTTTAATTGCTATGCCTTTGCTTTTGTCTAAGGTTTACAGAGGTCCTATGATATAGGATGGATGTTCCAGCTTTGGCCACCTTAAGAGAAAATTTGAAATGGAAGTTTCTCAGTGGATGTCTGTTTAAAGCATATTAAATCATACTTATACTATTCTTTAGCAAATTCTATTGGCTTTCTGCTAGTTATAAAATTTTTCTGAATAATATTTTAGATTTAGAGTTATGAATTTTTAAATAAATTAACCCAATTTTCACCAGTTTTGGCCACACTAATATTATATTTGTAACAGACATTTTAATGAATTTTAAGTAAAAATAAATCATTTTTATGCAGTATATTTTTTGCTAAAATATGAAACAAGAAATGGGGACAGGAATAAACGTAGATTGCAAAAGCATAGATTTTTTTTAAACTTCAAAACTACTACTTCAAAACAAAAAGTTAAATATTGTATAAAAATTTGCAAATATGTGTGCGAAACAAATGGATGTGTGTCTCTTGTTAAAAATGAAAACAATTATAATAGAATGGTATGGGGAGTATGTTACAAAACAGAATTCCATAATTTTTTCAAAAAGTTCGTTCAAAACCCCTTTTTTACTATTCTGTATGTAAGAATAATTTAACCACTAGTTTGTTAAAGACATTTACAGCAAATTTTTAACTTTAATTGTTTACATGGAAACAAAACTAATTGTTAAAAAAATCTGTTTGAGCGATGTCCTTCATTATGTTGCAGAAATTTTTCGTTAATTAAATAATTTATTTTGCAGGTTTCAGGAGATCAAAGGCTTCATTATGCAATCCAGGGAACTACTAGTGTGTTAAAAAAATAATACTAACTTATATGTTTACTAGTCAGGAATGGTTGTTTATGAAAACATATCTGATTAGAAATAGAAATGTTATATTTAATTGTAAGTGAGAATTTTATGTGTGATATATTTATATGAATTTTACCAAAATATAACTGTAGGTATTTTATACAGAAGCATTAGTTTTATTTATAAATAATTGAAGATTGTGCTTTTGGAAAAGAGTCTAAAATGCACATTTGCCATGTAATAAAAATGAGAAAAAAAATGAGCTTTTATTATTGGAAAATTTGTTTTTGCATGAGTCTAGCAGAAAGAAAAATACACAGGAAATGGCTATCTTTTATACTTTATTTCATTACCAAATGAGTTTTTTTTTTGGGGGGGGGTAACTTTTATGTGTTTATTTGCGATTTTGTTCATTGTAAATAACTGAATTTGTTTTCGGAGGAGTGCAACTGAAATTTGTATAACAGGTAGGAATATTTCTATGTAGAAAATTGCACCTTATTGGTTCACAAATAGTGGAATGTTAATTAATTTTAGTTAGAATTTTACCAAAATGGAAAATTGTATGCAAATATTAGGAATCAGTTTTTTTATGTGTGCAATGTATTTAAATAAACAACATTGTAAGTTTATCATTTTTTTAAAGGTAATTTTCTAATGATTTGTGCAATTGAGTATAAATATAGTAGTTAAAAATTCAGACACTTTGTTAATTTTAGGTATAAAATTTGCAGATAAATATGTAATATTTTTTGCTTAAGGTTTGTAATCAAGAGAAGTTTTAAGTAACATCTTTTTTACTTATTTATGTTATACCAGTATTTAAAACTGCCTTTACACCAATAACATTTATACACTCTAGTTGGTTACATTTTGCTTCCATGTAAATATAGTATAATTTTAAATTTAATTGTAACACATTTAAGTATATTCTTTCTCTTCAAATTTATTTTAAGCTTTTAACCCATGTGCAGTTCTGATTATTTCAATTGGGTACTTATTATAATAAGTTTTTATTCTGTAATTTATCATCAGTTCGATTCTTTTTCAGTAAGCACTTTTCATCTTGGTTGTTATTGTAGGAAGTGTAATACTTGTACTATATACTTGTATACAGTGAATTTATGTAAAAATGTATTTTTATGTTGTAATAAAAGTATAAAAATACTGTGCTGCTGTTATTTGTTACTTGAGTTATCTATAAATTAGTATCTTATGTGCAGTATTATTTGTAATAATAAATGGAATAAAAAAACTTATATTTATTTATAAAAGCATAAGTTTTTGATTAGAGCAATTAATTTCTTATGATTTGTTAAAGAATAAGATTTGAAGTAATATTTTGGCAGTTTCTCTTGTTTAAATCTTTGCAAAAATATATATTATTAGGTATGTATAATTATACTATTTTTACATTTATGCTCCAACATCTTATTCTGGTACTTGTGCAAAGAGCACTAATTAGTTATTGAAGTTTTGAGCAAAGATCATTATAACCTTTACTGTTAATATAACTTAACTTGCGTTGCAAAGAGTAAATGTTTCTTAGAATTCTTATGCAGTTTTAGAAACAAAGTATTTTGTTAAAATTTCCAGTATTCTTTTACATATAAAAAATGTAATATACTGTTTCAATAGATTTTTTAGGATATTCATTCCATTTTTTAAAAATTAAATTTCATAAAAATATTTTTTTTTTCATTTTAAATAACTGGTAAAAGTGTTTTTAATGTATATTGTACACATACAGTGATTATGAGTTGGGAGAAAGCCAGGAAACTAATATAATTAGTAGCCTTTAATCGGGGAAATTTTTTCACAGTTTCTGTAGCCACCTCCCCTGTATTATATATTTTAAGCTGACTTGGTCTGTCAAGACTTTACTAGTCAGTGCAAACTCAAAAGCCTTATAATTAATATTTTCTAAAAATTATAATTTGTAAAAGAATAAGTAAAAATTCATGCAAATAACTGGTGTGCTTTAGATGTTCTTAAAGGATAAATGGAAAATAAAGCTGCAATATTAGTGAATATGGTGAAAAATATGTATTTAGAGAAATGCAGATTTAGATAATGCAGTTAAATCTTCAAAAAAAAAAAAAAAACAGATATTGGTCAATTTTAATGATTTT
>BGPR01016036.1:0-35459 GCA_013235015.1 Araneus ventricosus
CTTTTCATGTATTTTTTTCTGTTACTTACTTTACTACTCAAAAAAATATTGTTTGTGAGTTGCAATAGCCAAATGATCGACTTGGATTATCCAAAAAAAAACAAGTAACTATTCCTTATTCAACTGAATAGCCCTATTAAAAACCGGTAATTTTGTAATACATTGAAATATAGTGAAGCCTCGAGACTTGGAACAAATTGTGTCCGCTCAATGTTCGAATTGGAAATTCGGATTGGCAAGAAATTCCATTAAAAAACCCCCTTGACAACCAAATGCAAGTATTGATTTTGAAGGCCTATAAAAGAATACAGAAAGAGCTGGGGCAGCGATGCCTCCAACCGTGCAGTGGAACCAGAGGCAAACAAGTTGAGATAGTAACCTTTATGCTGGAGTGATTACAGATACTATAAAACCACGCTAAATAGCCTACTCGATTTAAAAGTGGCGATGTTTGTTTTATCTCATTGTTCAGACTGTCCGAAGTCGAGCTGCCGTTCGCTTCTCTTTCTGATTCAGGTGCCTGCCCCAACAAGTCTCTCTTGTGAGCGTTGTAGTCGAAGTGTTGATCGTGTTGAAGGGCATATTTTGATTTCATTAATGAGATATAACCTACTGTTACCCTAATTCACATAAAGGGCTGTTAGCTAGCAACAAGTAATTTATTTATCCTGTATAAAAACATGCTTTATTTAAAGCTCAGCTCTGATGATATACATGGAAAGAGTACTGGTCAATAATCTGTCATATAATTACACTTTTATCTAGACCATAAATTTTTTATTCAAAATCTCAAAATCCATCTATTTTAAAAACACAAAATAATCGAATGATATAATCAACCCCCCAAAAGCCGACTTTTAAATTGACCCTAAAAGATAAGTGATCGAGACACTGACACTGAGAACTATCACACCCAGAAAGTTTCTTAGCTGAAAACTCTTCCACAGATACAGGTACGAACATTTGCGCTGCATCAACTTTTTTCAGAACGGACTATATAACAAATAAATGGAAGCTAATTTCTGTAAATGTCAAGTCAATTTCCATCCGATATCTCAAAGCAAAAGTCATCTCAAAATGTCATATAATATTATTCTGATATCTAAAATTGAAATAAATCGGTGCATATACTCTCAGTCTCCTATTAAGGAACTCTTAATCAATAATGACTGTCAAGGTCTCAAAGTGTTAAAAATTACATTACAAATTTCTACTTGTTTTTTTTAAGTGAATAATGTAGTGACATGTATGGTTCGTACTAGAGTTTTATGAAATATAGCGAAGGTCAAGCTTTTTCAAAGGGAATGCTCCATGCTTTACTATTTTTTACTGACTAATGAATATTTGAAGCCCATGTCAGATTGCTTGATCAAGCAACCCGCACTTAGTGATGTGGGGTTACCTATTTACTAAATTACCTAACCTGAGAGTAGGGAAATATTTTTTGGGCATTTACTCAGGAAATTACCAAAATACCCCTAAACTGGATATTTTGTAAATAAAGGAGAAGAAAAAGCATTTGCAAATGGTGACTTAACAGGAAAAATAAAATTTATAAATACTCCAAAAGTGGGTATTTTGAAAAAAAAGTATTTCCAAATGGTGATTTAAAATGAGACTTATAAAATTTATAAGTGTCAAAAAACTGGATATTCTGCAAAAACTGAAATTTCGAATGATGATTCAAAATGAAATAGATATAATTTATAAATATAATACATAATTTAATATATTTTTAAATTAAAGCTTTGGTCAATTTTTTAAAAACACTTTCAGGATTCAGAATAAAATATTCCACAACTTCAACGGGAGCAGAGGATAATTTATTTTTTCTGGTGGAAAACAATGACATTTGTAATTGAATAACAATTTTGAACATTTAATATTATACAGATAAGTGCAGTGAAGCTTCTGATTCATAGTTTTCTCATAATGACATGCTACAAGTGATGCAGTCTTCTTTTGATATATTGAAGAGTTAATTCCTTGCTTCCTTGTATTAATATTACGGCAAATTTTCGGCTCAAAAATAAAAAAAATAACCTACTTGGAGCTGTTATTAATTTAAGAATTCATTAAATTATCATTTCATCTAACATTGCGTTTTGCTGATAAATGTCTTTTCTTCTTTGTTGTTTTCATTCAATTTATTTGTTATATTCAATCAAAACTATTCCATTAGAAACAATCTATGAACAGTAATATTACTTTTTTAAGACAACTTGTGAAATAATTTTGCAAGATTTGAAATTTCTATTCCGATCTGAAGTAGTAACTTATTGTTAGGAAGTTGTAAATTTGTTTCCATGACATTCAAATCATATTGCTAAACTTATAAAAGAAAAAAGAATAGAGCTGAATGAAGACTCATTACGACTCCAGAGCAGCAGACCACCATTCTAAGAAGTGTGGCCGTGTCTGTATGTTTAAACCGAAGCGACGGAGAGGTCTGAGCCTGAAGCAGCAACAAAATTGATAATGACCTTATACAATTATCAAGAAACTGAACGATATTGTCTATAGATGTCACCACATTAATCAGCTAGCTCCGTATCGGGTTGCTGATCATAGTTCAATGTATTCAGACTGATGGGACGTGAAGTCTTTGAAGAGGGGAGCAATGTTATGAAGTTGTAAAGTTTTTTCCCAAACATGCTAATCTCATGACAACAAAGAGAGTTTTACGAGCCTAGCAGACTGCCCTTTTTTCTCTCGGACGATCAAATACGATTTCGTGTTTCAGACGACGGAAACTTATTTTTCATCGTCAGAAGGAATCTTAAGTCTTAATTTTTATGTTAAAAATCACTTGACAAATTCCTCGCTCCTGAAAAACTTAACCAATCGTGTACGACTTAGAAGATAACAACAATGAAAAGGAAAGTCCACAAAGTGCCAAATATGAATTAATCGGTGAACAGAACGTCAATTAATCCTATTGTCTGCGGAACGAAAGAGTCTGCCATAACTGCGGATTGTAGAAAAAACCTTAATTGCAAGAAACAAGAATTACTTAAATTTTAACTGAAATCTGTTTTGTTGTGTAATAAAATTTGAAGTGTTCATTTTTGAATTTAGTTTGTACATTTCTAAATAGATTACTAAGTTTCAGTTATTTCTTTTTTTTACAAATTTTTAGTTAGAAGAATTGAAAGAACATGAGCTTATTTTTAAGAACTTCTTCCCTCCCAGTATCGTTTCCTACTACCAGCATTTTTACTATTAGAAACTTAATCTTTTATTACCAATTCTTATTGCGAATATGTGATAGATGCTTCTCAATATCTTATCCAACTGATCATCTCATTATACATTTATAAGTATTAAATGGGAAAAAAAGGAAAAAATAAAGAAGAATAGTAAAGAAGAAAAAGATTTTTGAAGCTACTGGATATTAATTCGAAAATCTAATAAAATAGAATTCATTTCCATAATTGAATTTTATTTCATCTGTAATATAAAAATATTGATATAGTTATTTAATATTTTCACATTAAAACATTACTACTGCATTACTACCTTTACTATTTAGTATCAAATTATGCTGCTCTGGATCCATATATTTCATATGCCCTACCCTAGTTTATATTTTCTACATATGTTTTATTTTTTCTACAGATATCTCCTTTGAATCGTATATTGTTAAATTAAAATTTTCAAATTCATCTTTTTATTACCTTAAAACAGTATGGTATGAATAAAAACGCGTGAAGTTTGGAAAACGAAAATTTATTTTAAACTTTTAAACAATAAACCGAATAATAATTAATAAAACTTTAAAATGCAGTTACACTTCCGATGTTTAAAAATTTAAACATGGTTTCAAAATATTTTGTTTTCCAAAAGAAAAAAAAATAAAACAAAATTAAAAGCATAAACGAATAAAAATACAAACAACTTATGAATTTAATAACAGAATCATATATTTCCATTTTGCCTGTATATGAATAACAATGAGAAAAATAAGGCTTAAGATGGATAAATGAAAAAAGCAAGAGCTGTTAAATTTTTTTCTTGTGCGTATTTGTATAAAAATGAAGAAAAAAGGAAAACACTGCGCGAATTTTTAACTTAAAATTAAAAAAAACGAAAATATAATTTGAATTTCAAGAAGAATTATGGCGTTAGCTTGCATTAGTTATAGTCCATCACTGTTCCAAATTTGGTCCCTGTAAGTAAAACGGTCTCGGCATGTATAAAGAACAAAAAAAAACCGAATATACGTACCAGTAAAAATTGCTCTTTTACATATATAGATTTATTTATAAGAAAATCACAATACAGAGAAAGCTCCAGTTACAGAGAGCAGACACAAAATGTAATCAATGAATCTTAAATATATTAAAAGAACGAATATGAAAATTAAAAGTTGTTTACAGCCGTCGCAAAAATATAAAAGACATAGTTAAAATTTTTAAATACTAAAAAATATTACAAACGCATAAATAATTTAAAAGTTGAATACACAAACATATTTAGAGACACAATAGAGATTTTAAAAGTTGTATACAGGCATATTAAATGCTTCAAAGCCAACAAAATGTCAATAATCAATATACGTTGCAAAATGAAACACAAAATAAAAAGATATGCGGAAATGAAAAATACCATGAAAATACAAAGGCTTTATAAAGCTATGATCGATCGCCTATAAGACAATGAAAAATGACAATAGTCACTCTTTCTTATCAGTTATCAGATCGTAAAGAAGAGGTTTCCACCCGCTGCACAGAAGATCACAGGGTCGAAGAGCCTAAGCAGCAGAAATTGTTCTTGATCGTTTGAGAAACGAGGGTAATCTGCTGTAGCACTTACTGAGGTTTTACTCAAAACTAAACCAAAGATCTTTTACCTTCGCGACAAAACGAAACTTCTAGAAAATTCACGAATTGTGGTTTCATCTCTGCTAGGAGCGGAAATATGCAGAACCTTCGAGAGGGTACTATTTGAAGTCACTTTCTGTTGGAAAAGTATAAATATAAGCTCTGAAATCAAGAAAAAATCACTTGGAGTTTTGCCAGCAGTGACGCTGGTAAATTTATATTTAGCGCTATTAAAAGTGCTGTAACTAAGTAAATTTTTTTTAGTGATCTATTGCATGATTGATTTATTAATGTATAAAAGTGCAGTTTAATTTTGTTATCTGTACTGTGATTCGCTTTTCTGGACTATTTGTGAAATAATGAGTCATTTATTTTTTTCCTATCCTGCAAGTTCGACCGATTCACGTACACCCACCAGACGATTTTTTACCACAATATATAATAAACGGCTATATATTATAACTAACAATAAACAAAATTAATACGAAGAAGCAAGTCTGAGATAAATTTATGTCAAGATTTTGGAATGTTAAGTTTTAGGATTGTTTTTTGGTGGTGGGGGAAAACAGTTCCTCGGCTTTCCGTTCCTTGTTTGTAGTAAGCAAATATACTTAACCTGTGGCTTCGTGTTTACAAGGGATATCTATTAAATAATAATTTACTAGTAAAGCAAGGATGAAAACTAGTTTTCATTTTAACGGTTAATGAAATATTACGTCACTTTATATAAATTCTTAGAAAATAAAGTTCTGTAACATTTCATTAAGGGTATGGATAAGACAAAATTAAGCAATGATAATAGAATTATTGTGTACTAATAAAGAAATACCGAAACAATGGCAAAAAGAAGAAAATAAAATAGTAAATTATAATTTTTTCTCCGCAAGCTATTAATCTTAACTTTATTGTTAACATTTCGACAAAAGAATAAATTAACAATTTTTATATTGTTTTAAATTTTAGTGCTTTGAGTAAACTGGAAATTACAGTTCAAATGCAATTTAGACAAAATATATAACGCTCATGGATATATCTAGCCTGAGACATGAATCAAATTTTCCTAAAAATTTTAGGATGTTTTTATGCATCATGTGATAATCTACTGCAACATGTAGATCTTAGTTTTAAGAATGTTTTAATGATCGCATCTGATGAAAATACTACTACCGACCTCCAAAAATAACTGTAAAATCTGGTGAACTATCGGAGATGAAATTTTCATATCTAAAACACAATATTTGAAATATCTTTCGATAACTAATTTATTAAAATTTACATGGGATAATTTTTCTGAAGAATTCTCATGAAATCAATAATGATATTTATATGGAATTTTAATGCCAAAACTGTCTTGTAATGTAGACAACCTCTTATGACAATTTGTAGGAAAATAAATTTATTAGACGCATTTTGCCTTTACGACGACTTTTAAATATTTAATATAATTGAACGATGGCAGAATAATCCTATAGGAACAGTTTTTCCTCGACTGTATCTTAATATTACTATATAATAATATATAATACTAAATATAAATTCTAATCTACTGAATATATATAATTATACACTGCTCCAATAGGTGTGCTTCTTATTTCTGCAGGAATTTCTGAGGCATATCAGTAGCTTTTCAGAGGAGAATAGAAGTGAATTTATGAATGAAGTTTGTTGAGTTTTTCGAAATACCGATACATCATGCTGAAAATATTTACCAAATTTCGACAATTTGAAAGACTCATTCAATGCATCTCTAACTTTATAGATATATAATGAAGATATGCTTATTAAGATTACCACTTTTCTTCTAAATTTTTTTCTATTAATTCTATTTAAAATTCATTATTAGCTCCCAAGATACTTCTGCAATTTTTTATATAAAGTCTTGAATTTTATATTCCGGCTGGTGTTTTAATTTAAAGTGTAGGAGATTGAACGTAGTGCTTGAGCTCAGAGATCTTAACCTGGACCTTCCTGTAAATGATATTACAAAACAGTTAGAGATAAAATCAGGAAGTCTTTATTATGAAATCATATTCTTACTGTTATACAACATAAAATTAGAAAAAATTAAGAGAAATAATGGAGAGAAGTATTATATAATGGGATTTTTTGATTTGAGGGATTCATAAATTCAGATGTGCTAAGCCTCGACGTTTAAATATATATATAATATATATATATATGTATTATATATATATCATACTCATGAAAGTCTAAAAAATATTAAAATAAGATGGAGAGACTGTAGTAAATCGTAAAACGTATGGATGCTCGTCATCAGAATAGATTAAAATCACTACAACCAGATTCAAATGTAAATCATAATGTTTTCTGCAACAGTGTTGTGCACTCAACTAAAACTGTACCTTCTACCCCGAGACATTATGCCATAAACCAAATTGAATGAGAAATACAAAAAGAATTGAATACTAACGCTAAACTGAGAGTGCTGCCACTTGGGGAGACACGTAAATGAATTAACGCGTCAACTAGGCCGGATGTTTAGAAGATATCAGAGTTATTTCTAGGTTGCGGGTGAGTTTCAGTTTCGAGTTTCTTCATCCAAACTCCTTTTGTCGCGTCTCCGTTGGTATCTCAGTTTTGATTAAGTAATTTCATTTCTTTTTATTTGTATTTCATTCAAATTCTTGGTTCATAATTTCCAGGGTAGGGACAGTGTTTTTTTAGCTTATGCCACCTGTTCTGAGAAACATATGTATTTCACTAAAACACTAACGCATTATAGATTTTTTTACCCTGATGAGCATCCTTCACTTTTACCGATTTACTAGATCTCTCCATTTTATTTTTAATATTTTTTGACTTTCATGATATTGATTACTTCTCCACAAATCTTCTTAGGTGCAGCATTTTTGCTTTTTTATTCCGTTGCGTTTGTGTTATATATTTTTCTACTTTATTTTATCTTCCCCTTTTATATATATATTCCACTTTCGGCTTTTTCTTACCGCAGATTATTTTCTTGACATTTTGTTTTTTGAATGTTTATTTTGTATATGTTGCTTTTACATTTCTGCTATGTTTGTTTTGTATTTGTTATATATATATTATTTCCCTGTCTTTTCTAAACAATTTAAAACAATCTGCATTAAAAAATTCCAATAATTAGGAAAGTAATGAAGGAAAATGTATCAGATGTTCATCCTAAACATTACAAATGATCATATCTTTAAGGAGCTATATGTGTTTTTTTCTGCTATTGCGCGTACAATATCTCAAGAACTATTAAATATTTTTAAATAAAATATTTACTGAATATGTATTGTGCTATGTTCAACAACTTTAAAAACAATTCGTGTACATATTTTCTCCAAAGACGTTTTTTGGGGTAAGAAAAGTTGAAATTTTAAGTATTTTTAAAATTTTATTGTAATTTAGTATATAAAATAGAAATTAAATTTAAATGTTAATAAAGTGTGGTTCAGTTTCTTAAACAGACTGTTTGGATTACTTAGATACCCGAAATATTGTTTTTAGACCAATATTTTATCCGCAATTATGTGGGCAAGGTGGCTGTCTCATTTTTCTCCAAAAATTATGCCCATATCTATTACTCTCTCAAATAAATACATAACAATATATAGTTTGCAAATGTGTAAACCATATAAGAAAGAAATATTTTTTCAGATAAAAGCGAGTTTTTGCATTGCATTGTTTCAGAGATATAATGTATCGAATTTGAAAGTTTTCATCCCATTGTTTCGAGGTTGAAGAGTCGTATGCCCCCTTTATTAATGGTAATACATCGCCATTCGACGTAAATTAGTTATAGAACTTTCTGGACATCCTTGTTTCTTACATATGGACAGCATGTTACTTATTTGGCAGACAGTTTTGCTTCTTAGGACTTTTAATTCAATAACAGTTTTTTTAAAATTAGAAGTTTACTGTTTTGTTACAGCTTGGAGTCAGATCTAATTATGGGTAATAATTTGATTATGGCACCTTTGAAGTGTATCTTGATGTTTACTTTCTCGTACACGCAATATACAAAGAGAAAGTATAGTAATCGAAAAAAAATTCGAACTCCAGATTTTCATGAATCTGCACATTTTAGATCTCCCTGAGTCGAAAAAATAAAATTTTAGAATTATCTCTGTTTACGTGTGTGTAACTCAGAAGCTATTTCAGCTACAGTGATGAAATTTGGTATGTTATTTTACACATAATTTGTATTTTTCTATCAAATTTTGGTCAAATTCCGTCCACGGAAAGTCTGTCTGAGTTCTTTTGAACACGATAACTCACATACTTAAGTAGCTAGATAGATAAAATTTGGTTCGCAGTTTTACTATCAAGAATGTAGGTCCGCATCAAATTTTAGACCAAATCTGTCTGACTGACTGTCGGTCTGTATAATCGCATACTTGTTAACACCATAACTTCTAAACCCTAAGAATTAGATAAATAAAAATTAGTATGAGGTTTTCTAACATTAGTTGTAGATCCGTGCCCAGTTTTCTTTTCAATCAACCCAATTCTTATTTCAAAAATTCTTATTTTAAAAATTTAAAGGAAGGCAAGGCTTTGGGCCTGGATCAAATAGATTACCAGATCTCTACTTAAATTTTTGGGTTTAATAAAAACTTTTAATTGAATGCTTTTAACACTTGTTTTAAGTTTAATTATTTTGCAATATGCTTAAAAAATAGTTTTCTTCCTGTTGAAGGATGAAAAAGACCCTGGCTTATGTTGTCCTTACCAACCAGGTTGTCTTTTCCCAACAAGTGAAAAAATATTGGAGATACTCTCCTTAAATAGATTTCAATGCTGGTCGAGGGAAAATAATAGTATTAATCATAAACAGTATGGCTTTAGAGAGGGCAGAAGCTACGAAATCGGTATTAACGCTCTAGTAAATATCATTAAGCTTCACAGAGCACAGGAGCACACTTCCCTCATTTCCCTCGACATTAAAGCAGCATTTGATAACTTGGACTGGTCGGTGTTATTTACTATTTTTCAGAATTATGAGGTCCCCAGGTTTTATAAAAGTTTTATACTTTCTTATCCCAAGGACCGCACCGTTTCATATGTGAACGAGGTTTTAAAATTAGACAATCTATATTGTAAGGGATGTCCCCAAAGTTCTGTTATTGTCCCCACCATCTGGAATTTTTATATCAATAAAGTTCTTAAGATCGAAAGTGAAAACGGATATATTCAGACCTTTGCAGATGACCTTTGGCAGGACAAGGAAAACTGTGTAGAAAAACAGTAATGACATTTTGGCAAGGATATCCGAAAGACTATAAAGCCTTAAGCTTGAACTGTTCCCAGAGAAATGCCCGGGCATAACTTAAAGGGCGCAAATCACCTGCGGAACGGGGTCGGGACAATCTACTATTCTGAAAAGACCTCCTAGATTTTATTTAATCTTACTTTTACAATTAACTAAACATTATGTCAAAAATGTGTTACATAAAGAAAAATTATGAGTATCTACTAAAGCTGATAATGTACTTATAAATTCTGATAACGGTTTTCTAAACGATCGCAGCGCCATTCGTTGAGAAATCAAAGCCTTTTATGGAACTTTCAATGCACAGTGACTGCCAATGTCTCAATGTATTTTAAATTTCATTACAGATTGATGCATATTTTCTTAAATTTTCTTAAGAAAATAATGCATCAAAATACCTTCTTTAGCTTTTTCTTGCTGTAGAAAGAAGAAAGTGATCATCCTAAAATATTAACATGTATTTTGCACCACAGTTTTATTATCTATAGCGAAGGTCTGGCCTTGTAAAAATGAATGCTAAATGTTCTACTATCTCATAGTGACTAATGAGTTTTTGAAACCCATGTCAGATCGCTTAATCATGCATCACGTACTAAAAATTTCATTCTTATTTTTTAATAAAGCCTCTCTTCAAGCCTCTTTATAAAGTGACATTTCTCAACATCACTATTTTCTTCTTTCAAAATTTAAATACTTCCGCAAAAAATGCTTATATAATCTGATAAATAAAAGATAAGCACGTTCGAACCTACTTTTGGCAATTCTGATAATATTTGATAAATGTTTTTCTAACGAAGTTACTATGTTTGTATTTTTTCCTAATGTCGCGGACTGGCCAGGTCGCCAGCTTGCGCGGAGGCAACTGTGTCTACTTGCACGTAAGTCAATATGGACGAAAAGGATATGTATGTGTGTAAGAGAGAGAGAGAGACGGAAGGGAAATAACACTTTTTCTAGCAAATATTCTATGCTCTTTCACACTTAATTTTCAGTTTGGTTAAAAAAATTCACAAATTCGCACTGTAGATATGAGTGGTCCCCATTGACTCCTGGCAACCGATATTTTCTTATATAAAATAGGCTGGAACACATCTGCACATCCGAAAGATTTCATAGTGGCGGATATGCATACATTACATTTATCCACCATCGTTTCGCTTGCCTAATTTTTATCGAATATCTATTTTGACGAACACCGATTTCAGTGATGTTTTGCCAACGAAAGACTCTACTAGAAAAATAGAAAAATAACCCGTCATGGTATGACGGGTGCAAATTGCCTCTTCATTCGAGAGATTTTCCGTCAAATTTGACGTATTTATATATATATATATATATATATATATATATATATATATATATATGCAGGAGAATATTTAACATTAATTGAAAACAAATAAAATAAACATATCTTTTATGACAGGAAATATATATTTTTTATTTACATATCATTTCGTATTTCTTTATTCAAAAAACCTCCTGGTCTAAAAGTAATCTAGAAAATCTAGTAAATATAATCTAGATCGATAAAAAATTTAGTTTAAAAAAAAGCACTTCTCTGCTTGTCAAACGTTGCCAAAAAAATCATCAAATTACGTCATTACGATTCCAATAAATAATGAGATGCATCGTGGCGTCCAAACCATATAACGCGCATGATAAACCACTGACATAATTTACTACTTTCTGTTGAAATACGGAAATTCATTTGAAATAAATGATTAATATAATTTAAAATTTATCGGGAACTATTGCTCATACCGAGATAAATTTTATATCAATCGAAAGCCAATTTTATTTAACTATTTTAGATCTATTAAAATTGAAATTAGAACGGCAATTACTTTTTTAAATTTAAAATTACTGAAATTTAGTTTCTCTAACAATGAAATAATGCTGTTTAACATCTCACAGTGCTATGGCTCGAGTTTTATTGTTGGTGACGTAAGAGCGTTACCGAGTGATCTGGGCTATTATATTAATAATTATTGCATCCAATCGGTAAGAAGAAAGCGGATCAAAATGCTTACTTGATTCTCTTTCCTCTAGTATGAAGCTAAAGGCACAATGTGCTGCACCGTGTAAATATCATAAAAACTCTTGGGAAGTACAATCCATGTTAGTTTAGTTATTGCTTAGATTTAGATGCGTGTTGCTATTTTCTACTGTGAAATTTTTAAATGCATTTATGCAAATATTTTCACAAAGGACTGACTCTTTTAAAAAATAAATATCTCGGCAGTGGAAATCGATAGAATAAATAAAATAGTGGTAAGTTTATTCTCAAAATCTGATGCAGAAATTTCAAAATTATTTACAAATGTTGCAAAACGGTAGAACCGCTACTTTCAAATAACAGTAAGGACACCTAGAAGATAGCTGTAGACTATCCTTTGGAGGTTATCGTTGCTATGGCATTACTATCTGAACAAAATGTACATTTGTGGCAGCAC
The DNA here is from genome assembly GCA_013235015.1 of Araneus ventricosus. Lineage (NCBI taxonomy): Eukaryota > Metazoa > Arthropoda > Arachnida > Araneae > Araneidae > Araneus > Araneus ventricosus. The sequence goes on from BGPR01016036.1 coordinate 12,537, forward strand.
ACAGATAGCGCTTACCAAGAATTAAATTTTCTGACACCCTTCTGTGGTGGATCAACGGTAAAGGGTACATATGCTTCTGAGATCAACTCTTCAATATCCTCCAGTATTGCAGGATTGTTCCAGATAATCTTATCCTTCAATGTTTCCCATAAGAAGTAGTCGCAGGGGTTGAAATCGGGTGAGTATGGACGCCTGTTCAATTAAATGTAGCTCGAATTAATAACTGTATTCACGAAGTATTCCTCAAGGAATGTAATATTTATTTGGGTCCAGTGTAGCAGGGTCCCATCTTGCATTAACGAATAATTTTTTTCTCGATATTCAAACGCTTATAGTGTATCTACAAAATGTTTCAAAACCGCAGCTTTCCTAACGCATTTCAACAGCCGAACAGTCCAATGCTTGTTTCTCGATGCTTCAGAGCGCTCTTTAAAGGAATTTGCCCGCAACTACATCATGCGGCTCCACCTGTCAGTAACATTTTTTAGTAATTTTTAAACATCTGCATCAGATTTTCTCGACTTTCAAAATAAACATGCCGCTGGATTTATTCTTCTGTTCGCTGTATTTGTACACATACTGGCGACTACGATTACAGTCATTCTGTGAATAATTATCCCCGCTATAAAAAAACCCACTTACATCTGTTCTTTGTCACAGCCGTTAAAGGTTTAAACATTTTTTTCGAATGTGAATTATATACAGAAGCCACTTCTTTTAACAGTTTTCACAAAATTATAGTTAAGTATATGCTTTTATTAGTTTTTATCTAAATTATAATTAGATATAATTTAGATAATACTGAAAAATCTCCATTGACACACCGACTCAAATATTATATTTGTGCCACACACGCCATCGATGAGCTCATTAAAACGGCCGGCCACGTGAAACGGAATCAAAACTGAAGTTACATATCCAATACACCGTTGTCAATGACTTCAAGGAACATTCGAAGGAAATAGAACAGCGTCTTTTGTCGTGACTGCGTAACAAACAAATTTACTGACAAACATAGGATGGGCGGAACGGTCGAGTTAGAACAGAACATCACTTCGCTCGGTCAGAAATTAAATTTATAAAAAGTATATGAAAAAAGAGATGAGCAAAATAGAATCTGGTCTTTAAAAATATTTTTACAATAATTTTAAAATCGTTCGTTTTTGAGATAATAGTTTACAAATTGCCTATTTAAAGGCATCGAAATCAGGAAATCTTGAATTAACAGCTAGAATCTATGAGATGGATAGCTAATCCTGGATTGTTTTTGGTGACGATTTTTTTAATGATGCCCATTAAGAATGTTTAATTGCATTACTCATAGGTAGAAACATATTTCTTTAAAGTGACATTCTTCAGAGAAAGAAAAAGATAAAAATGCTTTAAAGTTTGCTTAAGGCGTTGAAACCCAGAATGAACCTGTCCATATTTTAGCTTAACTGATATAGACATCATCATGAAAATGAAAATATGCTGTATTTGAAAAAATTTGAGGTGCGAAAGATTTTTGCGTTAAACTAAATATCATATCTTGTCTAATACATCACTTTCAGTGTCTATAAATATATTGCCTTAGGTTCCTTTCCTAGAGCTAAAAATGATCATCTATACAAAAGCACACGTTTTGTTCATGCTGTGTGCTTTCCAATTTTTTGGCGATGGGTCCCTTCTTCAAACTACTGATTCAGTTATAGTATTTCAAAACCTAATTCGGATTGAACATACAAGTTACTTTCGAATATTAGGTTTGAAAATGAAGCATAAATCTGTTCGTTGTACTGATATGAAAAAAATATCACCAAAAATAACTTTAAACATTTAGTTTAGAGTTGAATTGTTTCCTAAATGTTCGCCAGAGGGAAAACATGAGAATTTTGGCTTAATATTGCATTTCTTTGTGTTGTTTATGAATTTCTCGAGGTTTCTTGACATGAGATGTTGTAATTAATCCTCGCATTAAAAATTTTGGAATGCTTTTAATTTTGTATAAGAGGTATATGCATAGAGGCACTGTTATAATCGTCAAAGAATTCAACCTCGAGATTTGAGTAATTATCCATGTTTTAAGCCAATCATTCACGAACTCTCCACTTCATGCAAATGGAGTGGAGGTAATCCACAACATTCCATTTTCAGCCCATTTAGGAAGGTCATGCACAGCCGCTGCATGCACAAATTCCACCTTCAGAACGCAAACCTCTATCTGCTCCGGTTTCCTATGAAGGGAGAGACCCTCCCCCACCTTCCCCCACATATCTGCATCGCTTGCATTGCAGCATATTTGGCCCGTTAGTCCAAATGGAGCGGGCGGATATTCTGTATGCTAGGATATTAAAAGCCTCGACCAACCCGCTCCATTTCTCATCGGTGTTTCACACTGACGGGCATTTTGGGATGGAATAGGAGAATTTGCGTGGAGAGGTGTGTTCGTGATTGCCCAACCTTAAGCTACGGCCACATGATCGGTTCTTCGCCATTTCCTTGTGGCGTCCCTCAGCGTCCGTATCCAAACCACTGCCAGCCACAAGTGCATTTTTCTGATGCGAGCTGCATTTGTTCCTGCTTTCTAGCGCAACAGAGTTGCTTGTGTGAAACTTTTAACACATTATAAATATATAAATAAAAGATTCATTCCATTTATCTCCTACTTAAATACGAAGCAAAAGTGTTTATAATTTCAATAGAGTTTTTTCCTGACATTCTTCCTCTTCAACTAAAAAAATCAAAGATAAATTATAGGTTCTTAAATTCTTCTTTAAAGTAAGAAATAATTCCTGCTTTAACTTGAACCATAACCCTTTGCCACAACGCAGATTTTTTCGCATTAAGACTCATTTAGTAACAAATGTGCCGTGTAGCTGCAAAAGTGGATTTTCTGTCACGTCTAGTCAAAATGAGATTTGAAAAATAAACTGCATGCATTCGAAGAGTTTAGGCAATGTATTCTAGTTATCAATTCATGATGATGAGATGTTAAGAGAGTCAAATGGACATGGTGACAATGGAGTGGTGATGGTTACTTTTGCAGCTACACGAAACAAATAGCTTATTTTATTTATACTAACGTCTAGGTTTGAAGCATCACGAATACTATTTTGTGGCGTACTTCGTAATTTTGAACAGCGATTTGAAAAAGATAAAGCAATCAATTTTTAAGAGAGAAATTATTAAAATTAGGTTGCAATTGGAAAAGGGTTAATAAGTACAATTCTTTTAAAGAATTTTATTTAAAAAGAAACAGAAAAATGTAAACATTTAACAAAAAAGCAATATAAAAGTATCAAAGAATGAGTTCAGTAATGTGAAAATAAAATAAATGAAATTGCTAATATTTCAACTGAAATATTCACATCTGTGATATAGAACTGGAAAAAAAACTATGGAAGTTAGAGAATCATAAGCTCACTATCCAAGTAGTATTCCTTAATATAATTATTGTAAATATCAAGAAATGTAAAACAGAACATAACAGGGCCAGATTAAGTCCTGTATTTGCCCTCCGGCAAATCAATTTACGCCCCCCCCCCCTCCATAACTACCAAAGTCAGATTTTTTTATTGATTTCAATTTAATATGTATATAAGCAGTTTTTATATAAATGTAGTTATGAAAATTTTATATGACATTTATATGCTGGTTATCTTCAAGAAAGTTAGTTTCATTATCTTGCGTTTAAAATAACTTAAATTAAAAAATTATTTATTTAACAAAACGGTAGAAAAAGCAACAAAATTTGTTTAAGTACATTCCATATACTCATATAAAAAGTTTGACAGGGGTGTTGACTCATGAGTCAATCCGTCACCTGTAAGAAAAACTATTGACCGCACATACCTGCAAGAGAAATTTAAAACATGAAAGCATTGCCAAGAAGAGTGTTTTGAAATTTGAACGATGCTTAATTTCAATTTAACTACGTTGGAGTACATAGCCCTTATAAACCAAATAAAAGTACAAAAATTAAATAACCCTGAAAAGGCCGGAAAAAATTTCGAGCCATGAGTCCCCGAAAGTTGTGAGGCTCCTAGACAGATGCCTACTTGATAATCCGGACCTACAACACACCAATATTCCAACGGAAACCACCATAAGCAGCAAAGCGATAATTTCCCGCTCCTGAAAAATGGACCCGAGTGCATCGTTTTGCGGCAGCCGCGAGAATGCAAAGAAGAAAGGGAGAAAACGTAGCCCTGCACTTCAGCATTCAGTCTATAATTCTTGCACGGTTGGCCTTCAAGCAGCGGCTGCAGGAAAACACTCGTGTGGCCGTAGACCGAAAATCTATTTTTAGAGCTCTGTATTTCTATGAACACGATAACTCGAAAACACAACAAGTTAAAAGGACGGAATTTGGCGCAAAACAAAATTGTGGATTTCTGTCAGATTTTCGTTTAAATATATTGAATGGAAACCTGTCAGTCTGTCTATATGAGTGTGACCAAGATGACTCAACAACGCAACAAGATAGGCGGTTGAAATTTTGTATACGGTTTTATGATTAGAATTATACATGTGTTTGAACTTTTTTATCCAATCGCTCCGAGCGGATCAAAATGCTTACTTGATTCTCTTCCCTATACTGCGAAGCTCGAGACACAACGTCCCGTCAAGTGTAAATATAAGATAAATTCGAGTATTGTGCACCTCAAGTTGGTTTAGTTATTGCTTTTCATTTGCATTGGTCTTCCTATTTCGCACTGAAAAGATTTTCAAACCATTTATATTAGTTGTTCCACTGAGGGCTTCCTTATTTTAAAAATAAACTCGGCAAACGTAATCGAAAGAATACCGAAACTAATGGTAATGTTAATTTAAAAGCCGTCTAATGCAGAAGTTTAAAACCAACAAACAAACAAATGTAATCAACCAGTGGCGCTCTATTTTGTAATCGCAGTACGGAGTCCTAGAAGATAGCTATAAACTGTTCTTTGCAGGCAAAAGTTGCTATCGCATCACTATCCATACAAAATGTGCATTTTTCGCTGCACGGAGATGGCTCATATGAAGAGTAAAATTTTCAGAAACCCTTCTGCGGTGGGTCAACATAAGAGGGTACTATGCCTCACAGATCGACTATTCAAACCTCATCCAGTATTGCAGTAATTGTTCCGGAAAACCATTTCCTTCATTATGAACCACAAAAAGAGTCGCAGGGGGTATGATCGGGTAAGTATGAAGATCTGTTAATGTAAGTTTTGAGTAGCTAGAAGCAATGACTCTATCCTCAAAGTATTCGTCAAATAAAATAACAACGATTTCCTGGCAGAATGGTAGGGTTCCTATCTGATATAAACGAATAAGTGTATTGTCGATCTTCTAAAACTTGTAGTGTGGCTAGAAATCGTTCCAAAACCACATTGTTGCTATCACGTTTGAACAGCGGAGATATCTGAAACTGATAACTCCATGCTTTAGAGCACTTTTTTAAGGAATTTGCCTGGAACTATACAATACAGCTCACTATCATTATCACTAATTTCTGAACTTCTGTTCCAGATTTAATTTTAAAATTATGGAGACTTTTGTAGATCACACTGTACGTGTGCACATACTGGTTGCAATAATTACAGTTGTTCACTGAATAGTCCCCGGGTTTTTAAAAATCCCACATATATTTTCTCTTCCTCGCAGTCTTTAAAGTTTTAAACAGTTTTTTAAACATTAAATGTCTCGCCATTATCAAAGCGACTCAAATATTTTAATTGTGCCATATTTGTCTTTGTTGTACTAAGCTTTAAACCAATGAAAATGACCGCCATCCTAAAACGAAATCAAAAATTAAAATCCCTTTCCTTACGTCGTTTTAAATGATTTTAAGGAATCTTCATACCGAATTCGAAGAAAATCGAACATCGTATTTGGTCGTGACTACTTAACAAACAAATTTACAGTCAACCAGAAGATCACCTCGCTTGGTCAAGAAATTAGTTTTTAAAAAATTAATAAAAATACCCACGGAGAATAATAAATGCAATTTCCTCATTAAATATAATTTTTTACTTTTAAAATAGTTTTCAAATCGAACTTTTTTCGGATAATAGTTCGCAAAGTGGCTATTGGAGAACATCGAAATTAGAAAATCGTGAAATAGCAGCTAGAACCTGTCAGAGAGATAGTTGATTCTGGATTCTTTTTACTGACGACTATTTAATTGTTGCCTGTTGAGAACGTTTAGTTGCATTACTCATAGGTAGAAACAAATTTCTTTAAAGTGACATTCTTCAGAGGAAATGTAAAGAAAAATGCTAATAAAACAATCTCGATTTTATAACCAGAGTGGACCAATCCAAAATTTTTGCAAAACTGACCTAGACATCGTTATGAAATTCAAATATTCTGTGTTTCAAAAACCATAGTGGACAAAAAATATAAATAATTCATTTCTAAGTATGCTAAGTATATTTGTTGAATGGCTTGAAAATTTACTATTTAGAGGAGAATATGTAAGCTGAATGCGCGAATGAAGTTTTTTGAATTTCCGTTCTGGAATAGTGATACATGCTGCTCGAAATATGTAATAAAACTGAGAATTTATGAAAGCGACCATGAAATGACATTCCTAAGTATGTTACTTCACATTCTAAAAAATCTACCACTATTTCTAAAGAAGCGCTATCTATATAATTTTTTTTATTTTTTACACTTCCAATCTGGTATCTCTATTTAAAAATTTTTTTCTTATAAAAAGCCCTCTAAATGTTTGGGCTGGTAATTGCAAATAAAGTCATAATGGTGTCGCTGTTGGTTAACGTATTGCTTGAGCTCAGGATTCTGAACATCCGGATATTCCTATTAGTGGCATTACAAAATCCGTTACAGAGCAAACTCGGTAGTGCCATATTATTATTATGAAATCATAAAGTGTACTGTATTTAATTAGAAAAAATAAGAGGGAAAGAAAGGAGAGTGACGTATTATACGGGATTTCGGATTTAATTAAGGGAAGTACCTCGCCAATAGTTTCGCTCTGATTTATTTTAATTTAGTTATATTAACGTGCCGTTTTGAAGCAACAAGACGCCTATTATGGGTCGGACCTCGTAATTTTGACTCTCGGTCAGATAGAGAGGACGACTCCTGAGCTGACACCCCATCTCCAAACTTCCCCATCACACCAGCGGAAGGAGGATTGGTCACCTACGTTTGATTTAACGTGGAGCAGGCACAATACACGACTTATATGCAGTGGAATCGGGTTTCGAACCTGGAACCCTCCGGACACAAGGCCTACCCCTTTCCACTAGGCCCCAATGACAAGTTTCGTTCATGAGCCACGCTAATGCGGTGGACTCTATGCCTTGGGAGAGTTAGTTGCTGATTATTTTTCTGATTGTCTTGTCGTTATTGAGATTGTATTCTACAATTTCTCGGAATGCCGAGTTGTCGTCTGTTTCTAGTTTTCCGAAGAAAGTATGAGAAATTTTGGGGTTGTCTTTGTCAGAGGTTTGTTGTATATCTTTCTGGACATCCTTGTTTCTTATAAACCTTGCCGTGTTTCATATTCGTCGAGCAGTTTTGTTTTGTTCTTATCTAAGAGTCTTATCTGCAGTGGCCCATATCGGTGACGCGTAACTATTAAGAGGACGTAGCATGGTTTCGTGAGTTAGAGGTTTAGTGGTTTTTGAGAAATGGGAGTCACATACAGTTATGAGGAATAATTTGGCTTTAGCATCTTTCTAGTTTCTCTTGATTTTTTGGTTGTGAATTTTCAAAGTGAAGTATCTATTCAGAGTTACGCCAAGGTATATTGTTTCATTTACCATGTCTTGGGGGAAAAATAACATACCTGAAATGCTTTGGTGGAACTGGAATATTTCTTTCCCATGAGAAATAATCCAATAATTCCCGAATTAATTCCAGAAGAGAATAATTCACTGAGAATCCTTCAGTAAATGACTGCTTGACATTTACTGGTGATAATTTGGATTTTCCATTTGATTAGCCATTTTTCAAGTATTTCGAAGTGCTCAGTGGATATGCCTGAGAATATATTTAGGTTTTAAATGGCAGAAAGAATAGCAGTGACGTCTGCAATTGAGATGATAATAGTTTCTTCAGTTTGTCGGTTATCGTCCATGTACAATTTAGCAAACCCATATATAAAAAATGCGATGTATTTAATAAATCAATGACGAATAAATAATAACATACTGTTTGAAATATATATATTCCCTATCTAAAGAAATATTTTAAAGGGTAGGTCAGTTAAAATTCCTAAGGAATAATGAATAACGCATGAGATAGCATTTAAATTTCATATAGTAAGCATTTTAAAATTCTCAGCATTTGCACTACAAAAATTTAAGGTTTAAAATTTTATGAAGAAGAACGAAAGATAATTTAAAATAGGTTACTTTTTCAGAATTAGAACATAAGATTCGTTTTACAAATTTAATAAAGCACTATAAATTTGTTTAAATATTATATTAACACATGTTAAACTCATGAAACTCACTCCGTTTGATGAAGCATTATGCCTCAAATCTGCCCTGAGTATGACAGTTGTACGTTACTCCGAGATATTTGAATAATTTCTCAAATAGTGAGGCATTTAATTGTGATTTCGTTAATACTCATTAAAAGTGCAGTCATTTAATAGTGATTTTTTGGTTAAAAATGAAAACTTGTGTAAATAATTCGCATTAAAAATATCTAAAAGTTTAAAGAATTCCGACGAAGAATAAACGTTAAGTTTTTTTACTGATATTCTGAAACTACTAGAAGATCATATTTTTATCTTTCTCTATGTTTTTACGAAATAAAAAAACCTTTTTTGATCTGCGTTCCGCTCTTGTAGTAAGAAAAAACGCATCTGTGGCATCTTATCTTGAAATCCGTAGTTTTCACAAGGCTTCAATATTAATTTGCTAGTAAAGCATGGAAGAAAAAGGATATTCATTTAACAGGTGAAAAAATGCTATACAACTTTATTTAAATTCTTATAAAATGAAAAAGAGGAGCATTTTATTAAGTACATTCATAAACGAATATTAAGCAATGATGATAGAAATATTTTGCATTGATGAAGAAAGGCAGAAATGAAATGCAAAGAGGAAAAAAATAAGTAATTCTGTCAGCAACCCATAAATCTTAACATTAATGTTGACATCTCAATAAAACGATAACCGAACTCTATTTTTTGTATTAAATTTTAGTGATTGGAGGAAACTGGGAACTTAACTTCAATTGCAGTTTAGAGAAAAATCCGTAACGTTCATGAATATCTATTACCATCAAAGAATGGAATTATGATAGAAAATTTCAAGATAATGAAGCTTTTTAATGCATCATTTAGTAATCTACTGCAACAAGCAGATCATGGCTTTAAGCATGCTTAAAAAATGCAACATTAATAAAATTTCTATTCCTGAGAATAATCTGTAAAATATGTTTAACTATCGGAAACGACCTTCTTAAATCGAAAACACAAAATTTGAAATATCTCTCAGTGGCATAGTTAAGAAGATTATATTCATGAAGTTTAAAAGTGTGTTGTCATTGGAAATTTTAAAGATAGTACTCTTTACATATGCAAACAATGCCTTAAATTTTTTTAAGAGAAACTTCCTTTAGTTGGTTACTTCCTTGTCTTTGTGATGAAGTTCATAAATCCAATAAACGGTTAGCTATAGCAGAATAATCCTAAATGGACAGTATTTTTGCTTCGACTGCATCTTATTATAAATATAATAATAACTAGATATAAGTTCTTAGCTACACATGTGACATATAATAGCCTCTGTGTTACCAGTCTGCGCAGTTTCTTTTCTTCGGATGGAACTTCTGAAAATGACACGTAAATGTAGTGTTTAGAAGAGAATATATTTACCGAATGAAGTTTGTTGAAAAGTGGTTTTGTTGATTATTTTCGAATAGTGATATATGCTGCTCGAAATATAAACTAAAATTTGGAATTTATGGAAGAGCGTATGAAATGACATTTCTAAGTATTCTGAATATTTTGTAGAAATGCGAAAAATCTCTACCACTATTTCTCTAAAAAGATTTCTTATATAAAATTTTTAGTTTGCTTGCAACTGCATGATAATTTCCTCCGAATGTCGCTTTGTTATTAAAGGCCTGAATTTTTATATTCTGGCTGGTAATTAAAGTCTATGTCATAATGATGATGATGATGTTGCATTCACAGCATTTCCATCACAAAATTTAAATTATTACATTTCTTTACAGAATCTTGTATGTTTTTAAAAATTGAATTTAAGTTTTGGTTTACAAATGTTTTAAAGAGCTATAAATTTCCTTAAAATTTTATTATTACACGTATAAAATTCATGTAAATTTGAATAACTTTATGTTTTTCATAATTCACAGCAGCGTGTCTCAATTATCATAAAATTGTATCTACTTGTGAAAGAGGTTTCTCTTTTCTCTATTATGGTTTCACAGAAATTCTGTGCTGTGGATCTCCTTCGGGTTTCCCTTAGACGCAGCATTACGGCAGGAATCGGCCCTGGGTGCGAAAGTTGTACGTTACCTCAAATGAACAAAAAAGACAAATTTTAAGAACAATAGTTATAGAATTTGTATGTATTTGAATGTATTTAACTCAACATAACATTTAAATATTGCATTACCTATTGATTAAAGTAAAATAGTAACCGAGAGGATACTATACTGTATCGATTATTGTTATTCTTGAGTGAAATTAAATTTGAAATAAGCGAAGCATTTCTGTACAAATTTCAGAAGAATAATGTATGATATGGCATGGTGGTAGTTTTAAAATCTTAGAGTAATTGCAAATCAAATGCGAATGCCATAAATTCAGAGAAACTTTTAACAATCTGCTGGTTCTTTATTCTTCCATGATATAGTGTCATTTTGTTTATCAATGTATATTATATCATTACAAATTGAGAAGATTTTTTTATTTTTGACTTATTGTTGTATTTTTGTGTGTTTGATATTAAATAAACTGAAAAAACTGATTTTTTGTAATTTTTTATTTAAGTTAGATTGCAATGCATTTTCAATTCATAATTATTCTGAATGAGTAGTAATAATTACAGTTAAAAAGTAAGAATTTTGTTCATCATTTTTTCTGTGACAAATAAACATTCTGAGTTCCTTTGAATGATAATGATCTAGAATGTAATGAAATATACATCATAATTCTCAATTTTAAATAAATGCATAAATATTTTTATATTCATATGATCGGTAGATTCAAGTTTTTTTTAAAACTGTTCATAAAAAAATACTTCTTAATTATTAAAAATTGTAATCATTTTTTATCAACATATATTCTATTGATATTTGTGTATGAATATTTTGTTCTACGTACGAAAAAATTTTCGGATACAATAGTTTTATAATAAAAAATGGCAGATTATTAATAACTGTGTTTTGCTAAATCCTCGCTTTGGTACCAGAATGGTGAGTATATATTTTTTCATTAGAAAAATTTTCTTAAAGCTATCGCAAAGTGTACTGCTAGCGGAAGTTGAATGCCAGTAAGCGCCAACCTTGGAAACCGTTCCTCCAAGTTGTGTGACGTCATGAACTAGCTGTCGGGCCTGATTACTGAGGGCCAGCAATCAGGTAGAGGGTACTGTTTTTGCTTGAGATTGATGCAATCTCTACATACATTGATGAGATGACAGGATATGGTAGACAAATGACATACAAGGTGATTAAAACGAATTAAAGCTAGTTATATGTTATTCCTACTTAATGACTGCAGTACTAGCAAGTTATTTTCATTTGTGAACAGAGACATGTACCAAACTTCGCGCAAAGGAAAATAGTTAGCTGGTACAACATCTTCACCACACCTTAAAAAAGATTCAAGTTTTTCCTGAAATTTCGAGAAAAGTTTTAAAAAATTCCCTTGAAAGGAAATATTTTGATTAGCATAAAAGAAATCTAACATTCTTTAACAATTCCATAAAATTTATTTGAAACAGCTTTTAAATTCCATATAAAAATGGTGTCATTATGTTACATTTAGCATTAAAAATGTATTATTTTTTGTCAGAGATGTTGCTAAAAACATATTAAAAAAAAGTAATAAATAAATAAGGATGGAAATTAAATTGTAAATTATAAAAAGGATGTTTTTTATAGAAAAAACAAAAACATAGTTCCTAATTTTAATCCACTAGACTCTGTATCATAAATAATACAAATTAGAATGAGTCAAAACCACAAATTTATTTTTCTCACAACTTTTTTCTCTCTTGTTGAAACTATCGAAGCTTTTGCATTCCTTGGGGGTAATTATCGAGATAAATATTCTATAGAAAAGTGACAAAAAAATTCCACAGTCTAGTATTCTGTCGGAGATCATTAGGTTTGAAAAATGGCTCAGAACTCCATTTATTTAAGTGCCTTGAAATATTTTCATGAAGACAAAAAAAGCTCTTTAAGCTCTTAGTTTAGAATTGAAAAATGCTGAACAATTTTTACTAAATGCTCCCCAGTCTCAAAGAAATGAGTATCTTGGATTAGTATTTCATTTTTTGCGTTGTTTATGTGTTTTTCGAGGTTTTCTGAAATGTGACGTTGTACTTACTCCTTGAATTAAAATATTTGGAATTCTTTTACTTTCTCGCATTTATACGAAGTATATACATAAAGACAGTGTTGTAATCGTCAAAGGATTCAACCTGGGGGCCTTTAAGAATTCTCCATGTTAAACCACCACCCACGATCTCTCCACTACACTGAAATGCCGTGGTGTTATTCCACAACATTCCATATTTAGACCCATCTTTTTAGGTAGGTCACGCACCACCGCTCCATAGAAACCGCAAAACAATCTGCTACAGGTCACTCCGATCCCCTACTGCACATACTCCCACACCGCTTTCAAAACGTCTAACCCCTCCTGCTCCAATTTCCTCTGAAGGGAGAGAGCGCCCCTCCTCTCCCCAAATATCTGCATCGATCGCATTTCAACATTTATTGCCCGGCAGTACAAAGGGAGGCGTTGGATATCCAAGCTGGCTGAAATAATACCTTCTGCTCCCCGCCGATCCAATTCTCATCGGCGTTTTTGCACGTACGACAGGATTTGGCGTGGAGCAGTCTAATTTGAGTGGAGAGGAGTGTTTGTGAATGTTCAGCCCAAGACTTCATCGCAGACTTCTAAGCGGATGTCCAAAAGCCCAGAATTTAAAGTTAAGATTTTTAATGTATATAAAAAAACAAGAAAACTCATCCATTGGGATTCCGGCACAAACTGTAAAATTGTTGAGAAAGTTCATCACATTATTAACGAGTATTTAAATTTTCTACAGATTCAGCAAAGATTACATTTTTTCCAATTCGATAACTATATGAATAAGAGGTAAACTTACCAGATCAAAATAACAATGACTGTTCTAGAACGCAAGTAAATGCAGAATTTCTCTTCCACAGAAAATATTATTGAACTAATCAAGCTCGGAGCGCTGCTGTAACATCTTTTGAAGTTCGTTTTCGATGTACTAGAGCCCATTGTTTTGGTAAACATTTAAACTCACGCTGAAACAGCCAGAAGGAAGAATTACCTTCGTATACTTTATAATAAGTCGAAGGACATAGCAGAACAATTAATTTAAAATAATAATACTGACCCCGAAGCATTATTTAATCAAATTATCTTCATTTACATAATGAGAGGTGCACGAAAATGTATCATATAAAATCTGAAAAATAACAAGGCGAGACTACACGAGACACACGAGAAATATTTTGGGGAGGACATAGTAATTTTGAACCCCGCAGTCAGGTGACGAGGACGAAAAGAAACCTGAGTTTTATAAATAATAAATACTAATTCATAAGTATCGAAGTGCAGAAAAATCTTGATATTGAGGATTTTATTAGACATTTCTATGAATATATACAAAAATATCTTATTAAGGAATAATATAACAAAAATTCCTGTTTGGATTCAAAATTTCAAATATTCTTCATTTTGAAAATATTACTTTTAAAAAAAAGAATTACTTACCGAAAAGACAGCAATGCCTAAAAATTACAGTTTATTTTGAAAGTTCAAAGTATTTGTGGTTATCTATTTTGTGATAAAGGAACATTTCATTAAAATTGATATCGTTATTTAAGAAAATAACTCTTTTTCTAATTAAAAAGGTATGCTTACGCTTTTCTGAATTCAATTTCAGCTTTTTAATAAAGTGAGGAAAAAATTAACCTGTTATCCATTCTTGATATTTTTAAGAATGATTATATCCTTCTTGGGAAATTACATACAGATGCTTAATTTTTTTCTTTTTTAATAAATTTTATTATTCGAGTTAACATTGTATTCAGTTTATAAAAAACTCTTATTCCTTGTAGTTATTTTTCATTTTTTAATACTTAATCAAAGAAGTTCTAATAAAAAATTTGGTTTGATAGAAGATAACTTTTTAAAGACATCATGTGGAATAATCCAGCCAGATTTGAAATTTATACTCCTATCTGAAGTACTAAATTATATAATAAATGGTTCCTTTTTAAAAGTTAAAATCCTTCATTTTTTAATTGGATATTTATTAAAAACTAATTTGCCAGTAAATTATGGATGAGAACGATTTGATATTTTAAACGTTCATTGTTAACAAGTCACTTTATATAAATTCTTTAAAAAATTGTGTTTTGTGTTTTTCATTAAGCGCATGTATGAGAGAATATTAAGCAATGGTAATAGAAATATCTTGCACTAATAAAGAAGTCAAGAAACAAAGTGCAAAAGAAAAAAATCTAAATTTTATCTTTCTCTCACCAAGCTATTATTCTTAACATTAATGTTAACATTTTGTTAAAACAATAAATGAATTATTTTATTTTGCTTTAAATTTTAGTGCTTTGAGCATACTGCCAATTCCAGCTCATGTTTAATTTCTACAATAAAATTCAGGCCTCATGAATATCTCTTAGCAGCACAGAATCGTATTTTTATCTAGAAAATTTCAACAGATTTCTTAACCCTCCGAACGCCCAATTAGTTTGATCGTTTAGCTGTCAGGTTGAAAACTTAGCTTCTAAAGTAAATGAATCGATCTTTTTTATTTAATTCTATCTCTGAAATCTTAAGAATACTTTATGCATGGTGTTTAAGAAAATATACGGGGCATCTGCTTTTGAGCTGAACATGAAAAACGGAAAAAGACGTTTGCGCCGCTAGGAGGGTTAAATATGTTTAAAAATCGGAGCTGACATTTTTATACCGAAAAGATAAAATGCGGAATATCTCTCGATGACGACAGCCATGATATTTTTTCATGAAGATTCTATATTAGAAAACAACAAAGTTGTTGTCGTATGGAAACTTTGAAGATAGTACAGCTCTGCATATATAGACAACACCTTGCGAAATTTTTATGCTAAAAAGCCTTCAGTAGACGCATTTATTGTCTTTACGATAATTTTTATAATTTCAATATACGATGAAAGATGGCAAAATAATCCTACATGGAAAGAGCTTTTCGTCGATTGTATCTTAACAATACTATAATAATATCTAAATCATGTAACTGTAATGTTTCCAGGAGAATATATGAAGTGAATGTTCGATTGACATTTGTTGAATTTGCGTTTACGAATAGCGATTCATGCTGCTCGAAATGTTCACCGAAATTGACAATTTAAGAAAGAGCCTTTGAAATGTCATTTCACAGGATGGTAAGTATATATATAGACACACTTAAAAGGGATTACCACTATTTATATATACATTTTTTCTATAAAAAAATATTAATTATTACTTTGAAATGCCCAGTGAACGGAAAGATTCGAATTTTATTTAAGGTCCGAATTCGTATATTCGGGCTGGTAATTACAAGTATAGCCTAAGACATGATTTTTCGACTGTGCTGTGGGTTAACGTAGTGTTTTAACTCTCAGTTCTTAACATCCGTATATTGCTATAACTGGGAGAGATGTGGCATTAGAAATTCAACTACAGGGCAAAATAGGAAGTTCCTTATTATTATAAAAAATAATATTGTTTATTGTTACATAATATCGAATTAAAAAAGAAAAATTTAAGATATAGATTAAATTGGTGAGGGAGTTATTATGCTACGGAATTTAGGATTTACTGAGGGATAATACACTTCCATTCGCACAGGAGTGGAGAAAGTGTGGTGGGTCAGTACGTATTAGGAAGGTTAGCTGCTGATTAGTCTTATGAGTGTAGTGGGATGGTATTCTGCAATTTATCGGAGTGCCGGGTAGCCTTTTGTGTCTATTTTTTGTCGTAGTTTTTGGTAGAGGTTAGTTGTAGATTTTTTTGGATATCCTTGTTTCTTAGAAACCATGCCAAGTTACATATTCGGCGAGCAGTTTTGTTTTCTAGGACTTCTAATTCTTTTCTGTGAGTCTTAGCTGCAGTGGCTCATATAGGTGAAGCGTAACTAATAAGAAGGCGTAGCATAGTTTTGTAAATTAGAAGTTAAATGGTTTGCGAGACCTGGGAGTCGCATCTAATTATAGGGAATAATTTGGGTTAAACACAGTTTCTCTTAATTTTTTGTATCTGGTTTTTGAAAATTAGGTGTCTATCACACGAGTTACGCCAAGGTATTCTTTTCGTTAAGCTATGGAATAATTTTTTGAACAACTTCGATAGTGTAGGATGTTTTCTTTTCCATTAGAAGTAGACTGCTGGATATTTACTGGTGTTCATTTGGATTTGCCGTTGGCTTAGACATTTTTGAAATGTTTGGAGGGCTCACTGAATATGTCTTATATTACATTTTGGTGTTGATTGGTAAGAAGAGCATCAGTGTAGTCTTCAAAAAGGCTGATGATAGTTTTTTCAATTTGTGGGATGTGTGTGATATACAATTTAGCACTATCTTATATAAAAATACATAGCATTCAGTAATTCAAGGTCGATGAAATAATAGCATATCGTTTGGAATATATAGATTGCAATGTCAAAGAAATCACTTTGCAGATGTGTTGACAAAGACAATGACATTAGGAATTCCTAAGGAATAATAAATATCGTGTGAGATATCATTTAAATTCTATACAATAAACATTTTAGAATTTACATTTCCACTACAAAAATTTAATTATTAAAATCGTTTTTACAAAAACTAAATGTAATTTATAAATTTGTTTGCTTTCAAAGATTTAATTTCAGACTCGGTTTACTAACATTTTTAAGCAAACTTGCCAAAACTTTTATACTATCATGTATAATACTCATGTAAAGTTTTAGTAAGTGTATGTGTTTTAATATTTACAACAGCAGTTCTAAATTAAGAAAAAATTTAATCTACTTGTAAGACAGGTTTTATTTTTGTTCAATCGGCTACACAGAGCATCTGTGCTGAGGAAATCCTTCTGGTTTTCGTTTCACGAAGGATTTATTCCAGAAATCGGTAATGGATACGAAAGTTGTACATTATCCCAAATAAGCAAAATACAACTTGTCCATATTCAATTAAGAACTGTTATTGGAAGATTGTTATATCATTTTATTCAACATGACATATAAATAATGCATAGCACATGGAATAATTCAAAATAATAACTTAGAAAATATAAGAAAGAATTGTTTGCAGCATTTTTATTCCCATATAAAATAATTTTTCCAAAATAGTCTATCCACAAGCATGGTTTTAGAAATTTCAGTGAAATAATGAATTATATGGCAGAAAATTACAGATTACATTGTGGAAGTTTTAAAATATTACAGCAATTGCAAAACAAAGACGATTGCCGTAAATTTAATGAAACTTTTATCAATCTCCCGGTTCTTTATAAATTGTCCGAAACAAAATATATAGCGAAGAGAAATGTGGTTACAGATACGATTTGAATTAAGTATGGTATTTTCAGCAGCTATCCTGTCTCTTGAGTAGCGCTGCGATCAGTTTTCAAACACTTCACTGAAACATTAGAAATGAAGCAAGCTATTATCTCAATAAATACTGGAAATTAATGAAGTACAGTGAATTCTTGAGAATCGAAGTAATTGAGACTGCTCACTGTTAGGATTGGGAAAATTTCGGATTGTCAAGGAAATGCCCTAAAAAACTCTTGATATACCAAATGCAGTAGAGTATCGATTTTGGGAGCTCTGTGAAAGAGTACAAAAAGGGCGCTAACCGCCTCGTAACAGTGGAAACACATTCAAACAAGTTGAGGGTGTACAAACAAACCTTATGCTGGAGTAATTCACAGTTACTATGAAAACGCACGCCAAAATATAGCCTACTGAGCTAAAAGTGGCGGGATTTGTTTTACCTAATGTCTAGTCCGTCCGAGTCGAGTCAGTGTTCGCTTCACTGATCTCGCGTGCGTTGGCCCAACGAAGTCTCTCTTTGTGACGTTGTATAGGAGTGTTGATCGTGTGTCGAAGTGTTAATTTTGTTTTCATTACATTTTATTAAAATATCGTTACTGTTACATAAGTCATATAAATGTCTGTTAGCTAGCAATAAGTAATTTAATTTTCCTGTAAAATCTTGTTTATTTAAAGCTCAACACTGATACGATACTTGGAAAGAGACTGGCTAATAAGCTGACTATATAATTACAACTAATTTTTTTCAGACTATATTTTTTTAAATTAAAAATCTGAAAAAGTACGTTAAAAACACAAAATAATACGAATGATAAAAATCACTCATGAAAAGGACTTGGAATTGAACGAGAAAAGTATCATAAAAAGCTACAGATTTATTCTCACCGGTTAGTTTAATGAAGACTTTCCACAGATAATATATCAATTCGCTCTAATCACATTTATCATTTCATTTTCAGAACGACTTATTTAACAAATAACATAAATATATAATAAATAATAAATGGGTTTTAACTGCAGTGGCCCATATAAGTGAAACGTAACTAATAAGAGAACACGGCATGTTTTTGTAATTTAGAAGTTTAGTGGTTTGTGTGTGTGTGTGTGTGAGAGCTGGGAGTCGCATCCAGTTATGGGGAATAATTTGGCTTTAGCACCTTTGTAGTCTCTCTTGATATTTTGGATGTAATTTTCGAAAGTGAGGTGTCTATTCAGAGTTAAGCCAATATTTACTGTTTCAATTTCCAGGCCTTGGGAAAGTGAAATAGTATACCTGAAAAGCTTTGGTGGAGGTGGGAGAATTGTTACCCGTGAGAAATAGACTGCTTGACATTTATTGATGTTTATTTGGATTTTACATAATATTAGCAATTTTTCAAGTGTTTAGAGGTGCTCAGTGATGTTCTCAGATCTACATTTGGGGGTTAAATGGTGTAAAGAACAGTAGTGTCGTCTGGAATTAAGCTAATAATAGTTTCTTCGATCTGTGGCATATCGTTGATTTACAATTTATCACTGCCCTATATAAAAAATGGTTTGTACTTAATAATTCAAATGCGGAGAAATAATAATATATGGTTTGGAATATATATATTCCCGAGCTAAAGAAATATTTTAAAGTGTAGGACAGGAAAAATTCCCAATGAATAATGAATAACGTGTGAGATAGCATTTAAAGTTCATATAATCAGCATTTCGAAATTCTCAGCAATTGCACTACAGAAATTTAAGATTTAAATGTTATTTACAAGGACGAAAGATTATTTACAAATTGGTTTATTTTTAAGATTTAGATCGTAAGATTCGGTTTAAAAATGAATTAAAACACTATAATCTTGCTTAAATTTTTCTAATAGCACATATGAAACTCACTTTGTTTGATGAAACATTATGCCGGTTATCGGCCCTGGGTATGAAAGTTGTACATTACCCCAAATGAACAAAAAAAAATATTGTCTCCAGGTTGATTAAAGAACTATTATTCGTGAATTAATATAGCAATTAGTTCAACATAACATATAAATAATTAATGATACATTAAATAAAGCAAAACAATTAGTTATAATTTGAAATAGGTTTGGTATTTTCAGTGGCATTCTGCCTCTATAGAAGCGCTGCTATCAGTTTTCAAACAGTTCACTGAAACTTTGACGGCGAGGAAAGCTATAATCTCTGTAGTTTTTGGTTCTGACGTCACTGTTGAAATCTTTTATTTTAGCCTAGCAGGTTCTAATTTAAATGATGAATTTAGGATATACAGAAGTTAGCATCACCAATTTCATTTATTGTTACGCTTTATTTCTTAAAAAATACTGTTAATTTATATAATAGTTTGAAATACATTAGATCCTTGGGAATCTGAACTTATATTGGATGATCTCTGTTCGGATTCCGAAAAATTCGCATTACCCGGGAAATTCGATAAAATACTATTGATTTTAACGAAGCAATAGATTACTGAGTTTACGTTCTCTGAGAAAGAGTACGGAAAAAGCTATCTGCGATTCCATACCGTGCAGCCGTAGGCAAACAAGTTGAGGGCAGTAACATTATGCTGGAGTGATTCGCGGTTGCAATGAAAACAGACGCAAAAAGTAGCAAACTGGCTTAAAAGAGGCGGGTGTTAGCTCTACATGTTATCTAGTCTGCCCGAGTCAAGTCAGTGTTCGCTTCACTGATCTTGTATGCGTTTACCTATGAAAGCCTCTCATTGTTACTTTGTGTCTAAGGGTTGATCGTATTGAAGTGTCTGTCATGTGAATGAATAAATTCTTTTTGAAGTAAAGTATCACTTCCCTAATTGGCATATTTTCAATGTTAAAGATTCAAGATGAATATAATCAAAAGCAAAGTGCAGAAGAAGACGCCTTGAGAGGTTTTATATCACACGCAAATGCTGCTATTGGACTTGAATTGGCGTTACGCTAAGTAGAACAGCACATGGCCGCTACACCAACCGACGTGATGTTTATGCGGCGCTGGCGGAACAGCGCATCATCAAGGAAGTTGAGTTCCTTTCGTCAGAAGAAGATAACCAATTTTGTTTCTACTTTTTTAGGCGCTGTATTCATTCTTGGATACCAATTCAATGGCTCTTTTAAGTTATTAATATACATTAGCTTTGTTTCTAATTCTTAATTGTTATTATTCCTCCATTTTTAACTAATTTCTTTTATTATTATTTCTTGCTATTATCTTATTCTTATTGTTATTTCTTTTTAGTTATAATTAGACATTAGCTTTGTTTCTAATTCTTAATTGTTATTATTCCTTCATTTTTAACTAATTTCTTTTATTATTATTTCTTGTTATTATCTCATTCTTATTCTTATTTCTTTTAAGTTATAATTAGACATTAGCTTTGTTTATAATTCTTAATTTTTAATTAAAAAATTTCTGAAAATTAAAAAAAATATGTTTGTATTTTCCAGATTCCCTGGGTTCTTATTACCAAGGTTCTACTGTAGGTGTTGTCTTTTCATTGCATTTGAACAAATTTAGTTACTGACACATAATTCGTCTAAAAGGGTTGTTAGCCAGCGACAAGTAACTTAATTATTCTGTATAAATTTGTTTATTTACAGCTCACTTCTGATATGATCTTTGGCAAGATACTGACTATATAATTACAAGTAATTTTTTCAGACTGTAAATCTTTTAAGTAGAAATTCTGGAAAAATTCATAGGAGGAATTGAGGTAGGTTGATACGCGAGAATAACGATACAATTCATAAATTTTAATGGTTGGAATGACTCAAGATGTTCACATCCCCTCATATAAATGCCACTATTACCCTTAGCCCATGGTATATTTTTAGATCATGTTAATTCAAAAGTTAATTTACAAATGAATAAAACAGCTAATCTTCTAATCTAAGTGAATTTTGCTCAAAGTGCGTGTTGTGTGATTTCTTTAACTGGTTACGTTTCCCACCCAGAGAATCTGCTTCAAATGTAGGAAAAACATTTATTTTTCTGAACTATATTAAGTGTTGAGGACTTTTAGCGTTGAGTTCGCGTTAGCGCTTATTTTAAGTAAAAGAGTGGCTTTCACGTGAACGTACAGAATTAGACTTCCCCGAGACTGAAAATCTATTTTCAGATCCTGACCGTCTAACAGCATGATGACTCAAAAATGCAACAAATTAAATGGATGAGATCTTGTGTGCTGTTCTTAAACCAAAACTGGTGATTTCTGTCAGATTTTGGGTGAAATGTGTTGAGTGGGATTCTGTCAGTCTGTATGTTTGGGGATGAGGATTATACTCAAAAGCACAGAGAGTGAAGTGGGTGAAATTTGGCAAAGAGTTTTAAGACTATTATTAATGATCTTTTTTAAATTTTGTATCCAATCGGTCAAAGAAAAGAGTTCGAAAATGCATACTTGAGTCTCTTCTATCTACTGCGGAGCAAAAGACAGAACGCGGCGTAACGTGTAAATTTAAGAGAAACTTGAGTGTAGTGCACCTCAAATTGGTTTCGTTTTTGATTTACATAGCTGTTTCTATTTCGTACAATAAATTTTAAATTCATTTATACAAGTTGTTCCACAAAGGGCTCCCTCTTTTTAAAAATAAACTCGGCAGCGGGGATCGATAGAATAATGAAACCAGTGGTAAGGTAATTCTGTAACCCGTCTGATATAGAAGATTTAAAATTAGTTACAAATAAGGACAACAAGTGGCGCTCTAAATTGTTATTGAAGTATGGAGTCCTACAAGATAGTTATAAACTGTCCTTTTCAGGTAATCGTTGTAGACGCAACACAATCTATACATAATGTGCATTTTTCGTAGGGCAGAGAGCAGCAAACGGTTTTACGGCTAGAATTAAATATCTGTTTTAAATCTTCTATCCACTCGGTCAAAGGAAAGAGTTTTAAAATGCCTACTTGATTCCCTTTCCTCTACTACGAAGTCGATAAAGATTTGTTGCCAGATATAACACAGAAATTGTAACAACACTATTTATGAACTCAATTGACGTCAAGAGGTTGACATTTCTTTAAAATCAATCTAGATATTTATTGTGCATTTAAGATAAATTTTCTGTCGAGTTCAGACATGAAACTTTTATTTTAAGCCAAGCGGATACCTAAAGAAAACCTTGAGATGTCAGACTTTCGGATGGCAGCGAAAGGGAGATACTTG